>UXGC01000344.1:0-146634 GCA_900480045.1 Eurytoma adleriae
ATACCAAATATGAAATGGTGAAATATGGTATTGTGACCGTCCCGCTGCTAGATGTGGCTGCCAGCTTCAGCTTCATTATATCTAACATGATTAAACAATGTAAAATAAAGGAAAAGAAACAATAAATTAGCAGAAATTTATTTAAAGATTTTAGGGCAATATCAAGCATTTTAAAATTAAGAAAACAAAACATTCTATTGCATTTAGAAAATTAGTAAAAATAATGAGCAAATTGTGCAAATATTAAATTTTATTACACTGACATAGTCTTATCAAAAAGAGAACTAGTTTTCAATGATATTTGTTTCAATAATAAAATTTGTACGGTGAGAGTAAGAACTTTTATGCTCATGTAAAATAAGCATATAAGAAAAATATTGTACTATAAATCTATTTATTCTTTGAATACCAAATAAATGTATAGGTTTTGATAAATACAATAGAAAATGAAAGATTTTTGTCTGTGCACTAAAATGATGAAAAATTTTAGTACTATATAAAAAAAGCGACAAAAAATATTGAAATAAGATCTTTGCATTTTAAAACATTATTACACATAAATGTAACATTAGAAATAAGGCGGCGGATAATTTTTTAAGTTAGGAATTCAGTAATTATCTGCTTTTTTATAATGTAAGATATCTTATAAATTTATCTTTAAAAAGGTAAGGTGTCTGTAAAAATAATTTATGGTACTATAATATTTAAACTATTGTGAATTACAAAATAATGCTACTATAAAAGCAATAAGTTAATTGAACTACAATGTAAAAAGAAAATAAAAAAGAAGAAAAAACATGCACATAGATATTTCTCTAGTAATAATACTTGTAGCCAAATATGTACTTGCTTGGTAAGTGAAAGTTGCCAATGAAATCAATTTGTCATTATAAAATATTATAATTTAATGATTATATATTGCTTTTTTAATAAATTAGCAACTTTCATTTATTTGTATCCTTTATGTTTTCGTGATTGATATTGTTGAAGAAAAAAAATTTCCGTCAGATAATTTGTAAATTACATTAAAAGATAAGATTAACTATAATGAAATACGATGCCGGAAAGTAATGTTTTTGGTACAAAATACAGATTTAAAGACAATTATTTTTCTTTAGTTTCCTATGTCACTAAGTATTTTACAGGAGCAGCTCAGCAACATCATCTTTACAATGACTAATATTACGTGAAAATATTTAATACTATAATTTTTAACAAAAAAGATAACAAAAGAAAAAAGAAAAATGAAGTTGTAATGTAATGGATGTAATAAATAAGGAATAAAGAGAATTTGGATTAAATAAAGTGTTACAATCTTATTTATTAAAATAATCAATTCTTATAAATTATTTATTATCCTCATATAATAAATCCTTAGTAAAATTTTCAAGTCCTTAGAATATTAATAATTATTTGTATATTTATGTTTTAAGAATTATGCCTTTAGATTGTAAATCTGCTGTAGCTTCCTTGATTTGCTAAAATTTGAGTCGTAATTATTTTTTTTTCTTTTTGCAATATGAAATAAATAATTTAGATGTTTTCACTTACTTTTTGGAGTTCAACAGCAGCTTCTTCACAATTGTTAAATGTGAATACTCTGTATAGTATAATTAATATAGAATATACTCCAAAAACAATTAACAGCAAGACTGGGAACCACTTGTAATACCACTCAGATGACTCTCCTTTACTTGTAATTACTGCAACCCAGGATGAAATAATGACAAATCCAACTAACAGCCATTCTGTAAACTTTGTCATTTTTAGAGAAATCTGCAGAAAAATGTTCAAAATTGTATAATTATTGGCATTTTTGTATTTAGTGTTATCGAGCAACGAAAGTATGACTGAATTAATAAATAGTGTATACTTACTTATTTCAATTTAAAAAGTGTAATTTTCGTATATTTAGTAAGTTTTTATACGAGATTTTTAATTATTTCTGCTTATTCTGCTCATTCAAAAAAAAAAACATGCATAGCATTACTTATCAAAAGTTAGGTTAGTTTTCGCCGAAAACTCACCAGCAAACGTATACATATTTTAACCAATAGGCACTGCGTATGTGTGTGTGTGTGTGTGTGTGTGTGTATATATATATACACACACACACACACACACAGCTGATGAAGTGAACCATGACCATAGTCATACAACCGAATGGTGACGATACATATCAGAACGCTTGAATGTGTCGCCGGCTAGCCATTAAAACAAGAAAAAGAAGAACCAATTATTATAGAAAGTGAACTGAGTGACCATTAGTAGATGAAGAGGCGTTAATGCGTTATATGTGGTTTGATGGCCTATACCTTTCAGGATTAAAAAAGAAAAGAAAAGAAAAAGAGGAGCTATACACGTGTGGAGAATTCGAATAACCTAAAAATTTGACATGAACTGATTGTTTTTATTTACGTAAAGTTTTATTAACAAATCTTCAAGATGGTACGGAAACTGAAGTATCATGAACAAAAGCTACTGAAGAAAGTTGATTTTATATCTTGGGATGCTGACAATAATTTACACGAGGTGAAAATATTGAAAAAGTATCAAATACAAAAAAGAGAAGACTACACAAAGTATGTAAACAATTTTTATAGTTATTTATTATCATTAAGAATTCTGTATTTAAGATCATTATAATTTTATAGATACAACAAATTATCAAGAGAAATTCGTGAACTTGGAAGGAAAATAAAAGAGTTGGATAACAACAGTCCATTCAGAGTAGAACAAAGCGCTGCTTTGTTAGAAAAGTTATACATGATGGGTCTTATTCCGACAAAGTGGGATCTCTCGTTGTGCGAAAAAATTACTGCTGGTTCATTTTGTCGAAGAAGGTTACCAATTATTATGGTGCGGAATAAGATGAGTGAGACTGTTAAAATGGCAACACAACTGATAGAGCAAGGTCATGTTAGAGTTGGAACTGAAGTTGTAAAGGATCCTGCATTTCTTGTTACCAGGTAAAATTAAAAAAATTTCTTTAAAAAATTTCTTTATTTTTACTATATAACTGTTTCTTATTATTGACTTATTAATTAATTTGTATTAATACAGAAACTTGGAAGATTTTGTAACCTGGATTGATACTTCTGCTATTAAGAAACATGTGATGAATTATGCTAATGTGGTATGTACATTAATATGTTATTATTATTAAGATTATTTGTCAGAAATTTTTTAAAATGCAGCTTTTTTTGTCTCAAAAAAATAAAGTCTTATCCATTATTTCTTTATTGGTTGTTGATATTCTTTTCAATTATTTATTGGCAGCAACCTGTAAATAGAAAGATCATTGAAAAAAATGCTAATGGTTCTGAAATTATTTGTTTCAGAGGGATGACTTCGAATTATAATTATACAACAAATATCCACACCTACTATACAATTTCTTTTATAAAACCTGTGTAGCCGTATTTACATTTACATGGATATACGTGGATTTACGTTCATTTTGTGTGAATAGACACTTCGTGTATAAAAATGTAAACTAATGACTTTTTGTAAAATAATAATAATAAAAAAAGTTTTTATAAAGATCTCATTTCAAATCATTGTTCATTATGTGAACGAGCAAATCCCTCGTCATCTTTAAAAAAAGCGTCTCGTCCAAATTGAATTTGACTGACGAGTTCGCGTGAAAAGCCACGTGCATTATACGCATACATCTGCCGCTATAAGGAAATAAAGGCGCAGCCTCAGGCCTCAGCATATGCTGCAGCCGTTGCAGGTTTGGCGCGTAAAAAGCGAGGGCGGATTGGGGATCCGGGACGGCGTTCGCGCGAAACCACGGAACGCGGAACATTTTACTCGCGCCGAAGCCCGAACGCCCCGAACTCCGAACCCGAAGGAGAAGGAGAAGAGTACTGTAGCGGGCTACGAGCTACGATGGGAGGGGTGAATTGAATGGCGACCGGTGTGTAGCCGTGGAGGCGCGGCGGGACTGCGAGAGTAAGTAAGATAAAGCCACGCGGAACGGAACCGCACCGCCGCAGCTGCATTTCCCGCCAACAAGCTCGCGAGCGTGCGTACGGATGCCGTGAGTTGTAAGCTGCTAGTCGTGCATCTTTGGGCGCCAAACGTGCATCTAAGCCGCGAAGGAGCTCGTCGATCGACGGCTGTCGTCCACGTTCGAGTACACCGCTGCAAGCGGCGCTTGATCTACATCTCGCTGTTACGCGGAGTCGCGCGCGCGAAACGCTGATTTGGGGTCATCGTCACGTCGCGCCCGCTCCCGGACCGGCCGCCGGAAGGACCGCCTGCCGGTATCGCCCGTCGACGCCGAGATACACCCAGCAGTCCGGGACCGTCTGATCTGCCGCCAAAATGCTGAGCGTGGCGCAGGCTGTGCGCCATCCGGAGACGCCGGGATCGGCATCAAAACACGCCGCCTTGGGTAAGCACGCGCCCGCGAACTCGCACTATATAGTCTCCTTGAGCCATTGTCCTCGGCCATGTGTTTATTTATGCCTTTGGGCCGCTACCGTGAATTTACTTAACGAGCGGCTCGATGCCCTATGCACGAGCACTACGTTCTCTTTCTCTGCATCTTGTTCAGATGCCAGTTTTTCACTAATTTTTTAATTGCAACATTTTGCCTGTAGTAATAGTTGCCATATCTATGTTTGCATCTATACTATCATTACTTAGCAGTACATTAGCATTAGTATCAATATTGTTATTTTCTTGCATTGCAGGTTCCTGGTCATCAGAGAGACCTAATATGATAAAGCGTAGAAAGACCGAATCAGATTCTCTGGAAAATTTGACCCAACATTACAATATTAACAACCAGGAAATAACGCTGACTGTTATTCCTAAAAACAGCAATAATTCTTATAAGGAGCTATTTCAAGGAAAAATTAAAACATTGCCATTTGACAACCAAGAAGAAATTACTGTATGTGACAATAGCCGACATAGCATAAAGGGAAGCAATAAAATACCCATTAATGTACCACCTACATTTGTATCATTGTTTGAAAATTCAAAGGAAATTCAGTTAACAAAGCTTGGTTCAAATGAAAGTGTTAAGGTAGTTGAAGGTTGTGAAGCATTAATAACAAAATGTGAGGGAAACTATGTGTCAATTCCTATTGAGCAGCCAAATTTTTCTCTGAGTAACGTCACATCAAATGGTAATTCCGAATTAATAAATCCATTTGCAAATGCAAATTCATTAGTAGAACTTACAGAAGTGACAATTGAGCCATGTGTAAAACCGAAAGACCAAACTAATGTTGCACCGAAAGAAGTTGTAAAAGTAAAATCAAGGATTCAAAAAGCTACAGAATTATTGCAACAAAAACAAAAGAAGGCAATAAATCCATTCGCTGTTTCTAGTTATAATGAAAGTTTGGAAACTAATTTAGCAAGTGTTCCCATTAATAGTAAACCAGATTTTCCTGAAGGCACGCATAGTTATGAAACGATAGATTGTTTCGATGCAGTTGCTTCTATATTTGATGAAACAGCTGAACCAAGCATTCCATCTACTTGTGTTTCTGATTATGAACCCTTTAATGTAGGGATTTCATGTGATCGATTTTATGAATGTGACAGAGACAAACCACACTATGCTACAGGATTTCCAAATCCACCTGGTGAAAATAGGTGTTGGACTAATGCTACTTTACAAGCATTATTTACATTACCTATTTTAAACAGTCTAGATTCCTTAGATATGCCTGATTGTTCTAAATTGATGCACCGGCTTATTAACGTACAAAGTTTGTGGCGAAAAGGAAATACAAAATCTCGAGCTTTTGATAACCAATTTACGTAAGTATTTTTTAAGTTATTTGAAATATATGTGACGTATTGTTCATAATTAAATTTCATTTTTTCTCAATACAGGGCTTTTAAAGAAGAGTTATCTGCATTAGATACTTTTTATTCATCTAGAGCTCAACAGGATGTATCTGAATTTCTAATGAGTTTATTAAATTTTATTAAAACAGAATTCAACAATCAATCATCAAAAGAATCTCAAAGTAATGAAATAGAAAATATACCCAATAATGACCAAGATGCACTTCGAAGACCACAAAATAATTCACAAGAACCAAATAAACGATTACCATTAGCTGAAATTTCTACTGCTTCTGGAAAAATTAGAAACAGCAATTTTTCTGCTGTTAATAGTAACAGTAATAATAATAATAGTTTACAAGATCCTAAGTTAGACTCATCTACATCAGTTAAAAATGATGAAGAGGATAACGAAGAAATTTTAAACCCTATTGATGAATATTTCTCTTTATACATGGCAGAAAATTATATCTGTGAAGGTTGTTCAAAGCAGAGGCAACAGAAAGTAGAAAATTTAATGTTGTACGTTGATTTACCAGCAGAAAATGATGGCATATTAAGTTTAGTTGATGTAATCAACAAAAGTTATGCTCTGGAGCACAGAAACATGACGTGCGAGTCGTGCAAACATGATTCTCATTCTATGGTGACTACATTTAAAAAGCTTCCAAAAATCTTAACAGTCCAAGTAAAACGGTATGAAGTGACACCTGAAGGATCTATAATAAAGAAAAGTACTGCAATCAATGTCCCTGCTTTACTGAAACTTGATTCTCTCGTAATGTAAGTTTTTCTTAAATTTAAAACTAATTTTAAAGAAATAAATATTTTACAAGTTATCTTTTCTTTCAGTAACAACAGACAAGACTTCAGTTACTTTCCAGAATATGAACCAATCGGTATAATATCGCACATAGGAGATAACATAGATTCTGGACATTATATTAGTTTTGTAAAACATCATGATCAATGGTTTTACTACGATGACATGAACGTTAAGTTGCTCTCAGCTGAAGAAGTTTTTAAAAGTATTCAAAACAATGCTTATGTGATTTTCTTTCAAGACACCGAATTAAGTCGAAGCGTCAACACAATTCATCAAAACAAAAATGAAAGTATTATTTGTTAATAATCGAAACGACAAATTATTAAGTTTAAATAATTTTTTGCTTTGATGGAATCCAAAGCTTTGCACTAAAATTCCGAAAATTTTTTAAAGAAACCTTTTGCATTTATGCACAGGGTTTGTTTGAAATCGATCTAACTACTTTTAGAGCAGAGTTTTTGTTTTGTCAAAAAATCTAAATGAAAAAATATTACTATTCTTGGTTGCATCCGCAAACTAAATTTTATGCGTGAATATTAGAACTTTTAGAAATACTCGGCATTTTTAAATGAAAAGTTAAAAACTTATTTATTTGAGAAATACCAATTTCATTTATAATAAGATTCTGTAAAATTTTGATATTTAAGATCTTAGTCGAAATTTACGAATGCCGTTTTGCAATATTGTAAAATATTTTTTATATCTATTTGACGATTCGGCATATACTCAATTCTTTTGACAAAAGCATCCATCTTATAAGGAATTTCCTTCAACTCTCATTTATTGACTTAAAAAAGAGCCAAATCGTTTGTTAAGCGGGCATTTATTGTACTGTATTTCTGGAGACAAAATATTGCACAAAAAGTCACCCGCTAAATAAGCGAGAGGGATAAAAATTCGAACTGAATAGACGAGAGTTGACAGTAGATTAGAAAAGATTACCGTTTTCCAACGGTAACAAACGCAAGTGTCTTGAACTATAGTAGTTTATATTTGCATATGTACATACAAATAATGTAAAATAGCTGAACACTGCGATATGTGTAAGCATTAACAATGTATAATAATTTAGAGTCGAAAGAGCCGATTTATAATGCGTCAGAATCGCTGTAATTTTTTTGTCACAGTGCTGGGCATTTAACATCTTTATATTAGGATAAACATAAATTAGGTTTTTTTACACGAACAATGTGCGCGTTAGGATTAGCATTGAACTGCCTCGGCACGAGTTGCACATCCCAAAGTAAACCTCCCTCTTTCTTTTTTCTTCAGCAATTTCATTCTATTTTTTTTTTTTTTTTGTAATCTAAGTGACTAGTTCCTCCCGTTATCATCGATTTATAATTATAAGAATGCGTATTTTCTACGTGCATGGCAAGACCGTCGAACTTTGTATCCCTTGATCACATTTGTTCCTATTCTACGCGACAAATTGTAAAACAGATCTTATTGCAATAAAAATGCATTGACCTTAATAAATGGAAACTGCAGTTTACTGCCGTGCCCGAAGGCATTTAGCCGGGGCAAACCCGCCCCGAAGCCGGCGCAAAGTTCTAGGTATGACGCTCAACAATTGACCCTGTGTAGGGGGAGGGGTGGGACGATCGGAGTTGAAGGGCCGCTCTGTTGCGCCGGTGACGTGTGCAGTTTATGGTGCACCGCTTCAGGGGGAGGAGAAAGCCCAGCGTTAATCCGAGCAGACCGGAAATGTCTCGAGGTTCTGGAAAGTCCCGCAGCCAGGTGCGTCATCGTCTTTCGGCACTTATACCTGCACGTGATGTGGTTGGGCGGGGAAGATCCGTCTGAAAATCTGGCAATTAACGAAATCGCCTTGAGAGACGCTTAAATATCATTAGAGCCGACGTCTGCTGCATTTGTTATACTGCCATCGACATTGAAACTGAAGACGCAGGAATAACCATTTCATTTACGGCGAAATTAGCGGTTCAGACCGATATAGATAAGGCTGAAGTATCGCATATCTTATAAATGGAAGTAGTACCTTGAAGTCAAGCGGTTCGTTGTGACGCGAAGTCTGATATACTTTCCAAGTTATATAATCGACTTCTTTAGTTTTTTGTACATTTTGTAATGCGCGTATTACGTAGAGAAAGTTTATTTTTGACTCCTAAATTGACAAGTATTACATGTACAAGTACTAAAGGACAAATATTGTACTAGAATTACTGGTAGAAGAACATAATGGAAGGTAATGGTAAATATGGAAGTAGAAAACAGAAAACATTGGTAAATTCAATAGAATATTGAAACATTGAAAGAGGCTCTAGATGTGCATATTTAAGAAAGTAAATATAAAAATAAGGGAAATCATCTGTTGAGGATGTAATCAAAATATGAATAAATTTTTATGAAAAACTGATAGGATATGTAAATTTTTAATAAGAAAGCAGTAATTAAAAAAAAAATGATAATGGCGATCGATAATAATTATATAAATGTTAAAATATAAACAGGGAAGTGGAAATCATCTACTCTTATATCGACGGTGAAACATTAATGTAAGCCAAGTTCCTTCTTGGATCAATTTATCAAAAATAAAGATATTTATTATGGTAAACAAAATGTATTTATATATTTTCGATTAATTAAATTTTAAAAAGCATTGTATTTATTCCTTTTTTTGCTTGGTCGATAGTGTACGAGTGTTGATTAATTATCATTTAAATAGATTAGTCAATTAATGACAAGGCTTATGAATTTTCAATAAAAATTTGATTTTTATTTCGTGCTGGCGGCACATTATTCCTTAATAGCCATTTTATGAATCCTCGATCTGTTTGTTTCAATATTTTTTAATTATTAATTAATTTTATTTAAATATGACCGTGTATTTTATTAAATAAATGTGTAAATTCATTAACAATTTTAATCAAATTTGTTTATAAGCTTATTTATCTACATTTATTCTAATCATAAAATTGATTTCACTTACTTGAAAATTTTTTAAATTCCCGTTTCTTGCCATGGAAGTTTTCAGTTTCTGGAGAAAGTTAAGAACAGGATGGAGTTTTTTATTTTGAATAATGCGATGTCCGTCTTTAAAAAAAAGAAAAAAGAAAAATGGTTTATGTGGAAAAAAGATAAAATCTTTTATAAATAGTGATTATTTTATAAGAAATTAAAATTAATTGCGACAAATAAAATTTGTTAGTACCAAATAAGTACATTTAAATAAAGCAGTGAAAAAATAAGCGCAAACGAATGTCAATGAAATAAAGGGAAAATGTAATGTTATATTATATATAATATATTCTCTCGAAACAACATCTTACAAATCGCATGGAAAATCTTTTGACAAGCAAATCTTCTGCTCAATACCTGTCTTTAAACATCTCTCATTTAATTCGGCTGTCCCCGCAGTACATACCGCATTATAAACGTAGTTCCCCGCGGATGCTCTCAAATTGCATCCGCCACGGCTTAATTCGATTTCGATCGCCGCCTCCTCCTCAAGCAGAAAGAGTCCCAAGATAAACTCACGATTAAACACTACTTCGTGTAGTCATACATTTGTATTGCAGTTTTTTTTCTATCTCACACTCTTTTTTCACGTACGCGACTGCTTCGCAGCTTCTTCAACTGATATTCACTAGTATACTACAATACATACAAACAATTTAATGCACGCGCGGATTTTCGTATGTCAAGTGGGTACTGATTTAAAAAAGTGTGTGTACGTGTATTCTATGTGTGTATGATCGATGATGGCGCACAGACCATCGCAGTCTTTCGGAAAACAGCGATAAACTTAGTAGGAATATATAATATTACATTTTTTTTATACAGATGCTTAGGTATCTTCCTCCTTTGATATTTTTACCTCGACGCTCCTCGCTCGAAAATTTATATTATAATTTCCATTGTTACTTGTTTGCTCCCGTATGATTTATATATAATCATTGTTTATGTAATTTTTTTTCTCGCGCACTTCGCCTCAGTGGTTACAAGCACGCTGTTGAAATCTTGATCAAAGACTTTTTTTACGGCAGTTTAAGAACGTAGAATAAATACATGACATTTTAATAATCGCATGTTTAACAACTAATGAATGTGAAAAATCGAAGTGCACCAATAGTGCACGAATACGATACAATAAAAACGACCTTTTTTAAAGCATTCATGACTTTTTACAACTTTTGTATTGGCTCGGTGAGCGTTTTTCTCTGTCATCGATTAAAAATTTAATTTGGTGCTAGAACAGTCGTTATGCTTTCGAACAAATTTTTTTTCTTACGTACAGAATTTGAATTACTTTTTCTTTAATATCTAATGCATCACATTCAATAAGCAATAAGAATTATAATAATATAGAAATGAAATTCTTTTATGTACACTATATAAAGCTGCGCATAGAAGAAAAACGTTCACTTGCGCTTGCCCTTCGTAAAATAAATTGAATTACTTCGTTTCTTTTTGAATCTTTACTTTCAACCTCGTTAGAAAAGTATATTACAAAGGAAATATGAAATTATTATTTTAATAAGTGTATACAAAGGCCCTTTTTCATGCGTGAAAAACGGATAATAAAAAAATCAAGTTTTTCTGTGCAGCGGCAGGAAAAATTTTTTCTTCTCCCGGCAGCTATACTGTAGCAGGAGGAAAAATATTATTGAATTCCTTTGCTCGAAATTAATCAAAAGTAAAAACACATAAAAAAGGACCTATTTATATGTCTCTATCAAAAAATTACAATGTGTAATAAGGGAGGTAATGGCTTTTTCCTACTCGGATGATGTTCGGACTCGAGTGGAAATCGAAGATGCTGAAAAGCCAATTTTCCCTCTAGTTGCACAATGTACTACTTTGTTACCGCATGTGCTCCATCACATTTTCATTTTTTTTTACTCTTTTTGAGCAATTTATGTGCTTTAAGGCTCTTGTACGAAAAATCGATGTACAAAGTTTCGCTTGCGCTTAAAAATGAAGCGATTTAACATTACTATTAATTCGATCGCTGGAAAGGGTTTACTTTTAGAAAATTTTGTCCCAGCTGCATGCATTATTTCGCTGCATATATATTTTTTAATTAAATATTACAAGAATTGAGCATGTATAAAGTAGTCAGTACTTTCAATAAGAATTTTTAGTGTTCATGTAAAATGAAAATGGATGCAGCGTTGCGATTAAAGGGAAAAAATGAAAATTTCCTTAAAACAGAGTTTTGAGAGAGTCTTGTACGAGTTTTCTTATACATTGCGACTCTCTGCAATTAAGATTTAAAGAAACTAATGTCATGTATGCAGTTTACAAGAAAAACTTTGACTTTTAGAAACAATCAATTGTTTTTTTAATATATGATTGTATTTTACATAATAATTCATTGTCACGCAAATTATTGAAGTATTTGACGACTATAATTTTGGTAAATGCTAAAATAATACTACTTAATTCTGTAAGTAGCATCTATTTGAAGTAAAAAATTAGTTCGTAAATCTTTTAAATTAATCTAAAAAATAAAAAAGAAAAAGAAAAACTCACTATGAAATAGAAAAACTTAAGACGCTTTTTATTATAAGAATAAGTCTTAAACTTGATTCAAGGTACCAATGTAAACATTGAAAAAAACATTCAGGATTGAAATAGAAAAAATTTATTAAACTAACTTTGAATGACCTATTCAAAGTCTTTGTACATAATTCAGCCGTCAAATACTAAAATCTGTAACGTATCAACGACTTGAAATTTTCGTAACTAAATTCGTCGCGTGAAATAATGTTCACGGTTAATTTTTAAACCCTTTCGCCTTTTATGTTTCTCGTCTGTTTTCATCGACATTCGTTAACACGATAAAATTAAGATATTCCTTTGTTTCTTTATACATTCGGTGATTTAATTTTTCGACAAACTATATTTGTCACTTTTCTTTTCCACCGAGACCTCATTGCAAACGATTCGTCTCGATCCGGGGGTCAGAACAAAATCACGTCGGTAGTACCCATCGAGTCGATTCCGTCTTCCTTCGTGTCACCTCGAAGCCATCTAAATTATTTACAGTAAGAATATACATTAAATGAATCGCAAGTAGGTTTTACAACGCAAAATATTCTGCCCTTACAAATAACGTGTAACAATTGGATTATCTTTCAGAAGGACCTTGTGTTACACTGCAAACTTGGCACTGTGTCTGCTCAAGCGAGACTGAGTAAAGATTCAGTTGATATTTTCTACATTGATTATTGACGTACGCAGATGCGTTTCTGCTGTAATAAAGTATGAAAATAATGAAAATAATGAAGGCACCTCATTTGGAAATAGAAAATATACTACTGCATCTTTTTTCTTTTATATTCGCTGAACTTCTAGGTTTACGTTTTTCAATCGTGATTTTCATTCACATTGTCGTATTTTATCGTTCGAATTTTTTTATTACAAAGCAGTGTTGTCTCACTCTCGTTTCACAAAAAAGTCGCCCCTCTGATTGATAACATAAATCGTACAATTAACAACTAATAATAAAAATGAAAATTACTGATAAATATATCTACTGAGAGAGGTTGAAATAGAGATGATACTAATGATAGTAAAATTATTTAAATTAGCATAAATATATAGTTACTTTGGATGATTCATTCTTACAGGAAAAATATATGAAGATAAAAAGCTTTAAATTATAAATAAAAGACTATATATTTTTAATTGATTATACTTTTAATCACTTTTATAAACGTGGATAAAAATTGGTAGGAAACATTTTGTATAGAGTAAACAAAATAATTTATCCTCATTAATCAACTATTTTTTTTAAATTGACTTTTTTCTGTAACCAAACGTTGCAGAAAAATTCTACAAATTGCATCAAATCTAGGAAACATAGATCGGAAAGTAATCATACAAACCGTGTACAGGATTTCAATAATCATTAATTTGAATCTCCAAAGTACACTTTTTTTATGAATAAATTTGTTTTTTGTAATTTTGTTTAGAGTTTAATATCCATCTGATGCGGGATACTCAGATCTCTAAATACTTTTTTATACGAGTTTAAAAATAACTTAAAAGACTAAACAATGTAGGTACTCTACTCCATTTTGCACGGGCGCTTGTATCGCAAAAGATACAGTGCATTGTCTTGAAAGTAATTATTTTTTTTTGGCTTCAATTTTTCTCATAATAATATTTTTAATTTTCATACAGTCAAGAGCGAAACAAAATAAAGAAAACTCATAATAACAAACTTGTGCCCAATGCAAAAAAAAACATGTAATCAGTAATGTAACAAAAATAATACATATCTTCAATGATTGGTCATCACAATTACTATTAGGAAATATCGACGCCTTATAAAGCAACAGCGGTAAGACGCTCGTTTCCTAACACGATACGCATTTTCGGTTAATAAAAATGCTATCACGACAATCATACGATATGATAAACATGAAATAACAAAATGAACGATCATTGGATGAAGGAAATAATGGATGCAATGCGTTTAAAGTGACTTGATCGATACAGCGACAGAAGTTTTTGCGAGTAATCTTAAACAATTTTAATGACTAATCGATGATAACATAAGGCAATATGTGGAGGATTTGGCCATCGAAGCTTGGCCTCGCAAGCATTTCATGCCACTCTCGAAATTCTTCGTCCTTATGGCTATCTACAGGCCTATGCAAACCAATAACACAATTATCAAGTTTCACTTCGTCTTCGCAAGTCTTTGTCGATTCACTTTTATCGGGCAGAGAAGAAAGTTTTGGCTGAAAGTTCCCGTTTAAACCTTCGAGGCATTGGGTGTGCAACCTATCGAGATCCTCCTCAGTGACCTCACGTGGCTTCTCCTCCTTCACCTCAGCGTCGTCACAGTATCCATCCTCGTCGCCCCACTTTATAGAGGTGCGATCCAGCGGCGGTAACTTGGCGAGTATTTCCTCCACAGTTAGTTCCTGCTGCAACCTGTGATTGTTCTCGGGCGGGACGATCGAGTCCAGCGTGTCCTCGTCGAGGGTATCCGATTCGATGAACTTTTGCGGTGAGTCACGGGGACTGTCCTTTGCCTTGAGTCGCTTTTGCTGCTGCAGCTTGGCCGCCGCAGTCCCCTTGTGCGAAAAATTGTTTTTACCGCCGGACATGAACTTGGAGACCTCCCCATCGTTCTTTGTTCTAAGTATATCCTCGACGTTTGGCGGATTAACACTGTGACTAGGTGCGAGATTGGCATTTGAATTGGAGCCCCTGGCCTGCAGGTCAGCCAGCAGTTCCTGTGTGGTTTTTAATTTTGGATTTCTAGAAATACTAGCTAGTTTCTCTTTAACGCTGTCCTCTGCGGATAGCTGTTTCTTGATCGACTTGCTGCCCTTTTTACGACCGCGCTTCTTCACCACGGCAACCTCAACATCTGGGGTGGGTTCTACTATAGGTTCCGCGTTTCTTTCCTTGAGGGTGGGGCTAGGCACTTTCGAGTTTGCATTATTACCAATTACAGTTTCACCGTTCAGTCGCTGCTTCTTATTTACGGATTCGATTTCCGCTAAAATTATTGGCTCGTCTTTTCGCAAACGCTTGTTAGAACTGTGAGTTCGTGGGACTGCTTCCAGCGAATGATTCTGACTGCTTGGTTTTATTTCCGGCTGGATTGCATTTGAATTTAACCTGTGATTGCTTGTTGCCGTAATTGGAGGTTTAATCGGCGATACTATAGGTGAACGAGACTGATCACTATGTAACGATAAAGAAGGACTCGATACCTGAAATAACAAATTCTTTGTCAGATAAAGCTACACCTTTATAGTTTATTGCTATTAATAATTTCATTAAAATATCTCTCAGTTAAAGCTATCATAGTAGTTTTTGTTAATAACTAAACATTTACTTGTTATAAATAAAAGAACAATACAATATGATAAAACTTATGTCTGAAACTTATAATTACTAACTGTTTTACAACTGCACATTACTTGTAAGATTTCAGTTTATAATTTTGTATTTAATGTAAATGTATTATTAACTAAAGAATATTTTTTTTTTTATTTATTAACCAGAGTATTTACTCATATTATTTAATATTTTCTAAATGTTTTAATGCCCTTGAAATAAAATGATTTTGAATATATAAATATTTGAACTTTTTATAATTATGTTTTCCTTTAATTTTATGAAACTTACCATGTATAAGCAAATTAAAGATATGTTATCATGAATTCGTAAAATGGAAAGTAACATCAATCTAAATAGAAAAAAATTTACATTTTGAAGTCATGCAGTCAAAAACACATGTTGCTAGACTAGGTTATGAGAAAAATAAAAATTTAATTTGTACACTTATTCATGCATAACCATATTGTATGCTCCAGAATTATTAAATAAATATGGTTACTCTTTTTCTATATAAACCTGTGAATCATTCCTGCTCAAAAGAAAAAAAGATATTGATTTCTCAAAATGGCACCCAAAACTTTCACCAAAATGAATGATGCCTTATTTTAAAGCCTGATATAAACTAGTAAGATATTATGATTAAATTCATGCAATTTGTATAGAAAAATTTGTAAGAAAATTAATTAGATTAAATCACTTACTCTACTTAATGATGTGGCCTTTAAAAGAGGACTTTGTGGTTTGAGTCCACGGAGAGCAGGACTCTGAGGTTTCAGACTCCTTAGGGCTGGGCTCTGTGAATTTGCTCCATTGAGTGCTGGTGGTGCAATATCTGCAACTGTGGGCTGTGGGGTAGAATGTGTATCCGGCAAGACGGATTGTCTCCATTTGCGCACCAAGTCTTTCGCCCGTTTGGCCAGGACATTATTATTTGTCTTTCTTCGTAGTTCATTAATGTGTTTCCCAAGTCTGGTGATCTACAAATATGCATTGCCTATGTTAAAATTGTTCTAAAATGTTTGCACTGAAGACACCTGCTTTAGTTGTTTTTCAAGGCTCACCTCCAGCACCTCCTTGGTAATGGTGGTCTTCTCCAGGGCCGTGATAACATCCACGACAACTCCCATATCGACGACCTGCCGAACGAAACAACAGAAGTCATGAGCAAATAGAGTACAATGCAAGCAGCTTGAAATAAGGGACTTTTCTCACGATGGCCGTACTTGGGTAAAAAGTGTCGAGTCATTAGTGGGGGCGAATATAGAGCTTACTCGCGAGGAAACCCCAAAGATTACCAGATATATTATATATCGTTACATAAGATACGATTATTTTCGTTGATTAATTCAAGAATGCAAGATGAAGTCGCAGCAACAGCCGCGTCCCAGATAACCCGGACTCGCCGAATCTCCCAATAAGTAGACAGAAACGTTCGAACTCCGCCGGCGAAAATAAATTCGTCGACGCGATACTAAAAAAGTCCAATGAAAAATCCCTCGGCCTTGGCCGCTGAAACACATAAAGAACCGAGCGGGAGAACGCAGCGAAGGAAGAAAAGTCGGTGCATATTGAGTTTCGTCGCGGGGCTGCACGCATACGGCCTCCCGCGATCGGGGGGAGCGGCGACGTCGCCGCCCGGGGGAGCCGTCTGGAAGGGAGGCGCGCGTGCAGAAGGTCTTGGAGGTGCATTCCCCCGGCCCCTCTCTCTCGGCCGCCGCGGCGCCGCGCAGGGAGCGAGGAGGCGGCCAAGGGGCGGCGGGGGGGTCGCGCGTGCGTCCGGCGCACGGGTGACCCGCGGCCCGCGGCAGTCCGGGCCACGACGGCTCGGGCGGCCGTCTGTGTCCGTGCGCGCTGGCGCGCGCCACGCACACACGGGGCCGGGGGGGGAGGGGGCTGGGCGCTCGGCCGCTCTCGCGGTACACTCGGGCAGACATCGGCGGAGGCTTGCGGCGGGCCGGAGGGGGAGGGGGCTGCTCCTCCGCCGCCGCGGCGGAGAGGCGACGGGGCACTAGGCGCGCGCGCGCGAGAGAGTGGCAGGATAGCCGCTTGCGCGAGCGGTCGGGGGCGCGCACACGAGAGCCCGCTCGCCGCCAACTGGTGGATGCGCGGCCCTGCGGCTCGCGCGCTTACTTACATTGTACTCCTGGTCAAGGGATTGCAACAATCTTTCGGTGAGCTCGGTGCAGTGTCTCTGCATCGGGGGAGGCGCGCGCGCGCGTTACGGCCCTCGCACTCGAGGCTTCGACGCACTCTCTCTCTCGCTCGCTCTTTTTCGTTCTCTCTTTATTCCCTTTCTCTCTCCCCTATTATCTACAGCTATGCGGTATCGTTCCCTCTTTCTCCGAGCCTCAACTCTCTCGCGTGTGGCGGTGTGTATGCGACCGATCGGGCTCCACGCGCACTCAACGTGTACGCGAAGGCGACGATCCGCACGGGAGAGCTGCAATGGCGACACTGAACTGTGCCTCCGCTCGGCAGCCCACCCTACCTCCCGAGTGCCTCCTAGCAGCGGCCCGAGCATCGCACCTAGCCCCACGCGCCGCTCAGGCGAGCGATACTAACGCCGCGAGCGGCCGAGCGCAAGCCCCCACCAGCGCTGTGCCGACGGTGGCGCCGCCGTCGAATTAGCGCCACCGAGCGACGTTTCCGGCGGAACCATGGCGGAACGCCACCCCCGGCCCAATCACCTCTCTCCTTTGGACGGAATGCGCCTTCTTCGCCAGAATCAGCCTCGTCTTCCGCGTATTGCGCTTCGTCCGGAGTATTGTGCATGGGTGATACCCGCTTCTCTCGTCACTGGCTCTGTCACCGCTGACGACTTTGCTCGCTTTTCGTAAATTCGTCGATACTTTTTGCTCGTAATTGTCCATTTTTTTAATAGATACTTTAACGCTAAATTTCGATCCTGTGTCGACCTCGCCTATTCCAAGAAATTCACCTTTAATTAAAGACCGCATCCTTTATCGTTATACTTCAAGGACACTTCATGCTAACGACAAATTGATTTCGGACATTTGTTTTATCATTTCCCACACTTGTACTTATTGTACATAGGTAAATCGCTAAATTTGAATACGTCATTATGAAAAGTAACTTCTAAGAGGAAAAAATGTAGCTTAAAGAGTCATAGTTAAATGTCAACTTGCCTGCAATTTAAACTCATGCTAGGGATACGCGCTACCAGATGCAAGTCATATACCACTATACGCCGGTATTGCACTCGTCACTCGATTTTTCGAAGGAATAGCTCCGCAAAATGCGAAGTTACTATTAGTATGCCTTGGATCGAGGGATGCGTATCCTGAAATTGCATCATGACCCCCGACACTTCCATTGGTTGCCTTTGGCATTCGGAGCGAATTCGGCACCTCGATACGAGCGCAACGTGCCGAGGAGAGAGACCTTTTTACTACTCTCCTTTCCACGTGTTTATAAGTACGCGATTTAGGGCAAAATGGCGACCAACGTGATCGCGGATGTCAGAAACTTTTAAGTTTTTCAAATTCTGAACGGTTCGAGCACTTTCTTCTTTAATCTTAATCATCTTTTTGATCGTCACAGTTTGTGAATCTATTAGAGCCACGGTTGTATACTTATATCTATTACATGGCGGCTTAACTAATTCAGTTAGTAGACATTAAATCCTGATTTTTTTTTTAATTGAAACTTTCAAAAACGCCCTTAAACGTTGTTAATAAATAAGAAGTTTGTAATATTTAATTATCTATTGAAGAAAGATATGTAGACTTATCACTTTACCCTATGCAATGTGATGAAATAAAAAAAATCTGTTATTTTTTATTTACTTTATGTAACAATAAATCAGTTTCTATTTTTAGCTTCTTTTATTTATACATTGAACATAAATGTTTTTTTTTCTAATATGTACATTATATTTATACAACTGTTGGGTCTATATGAGATCATTATACTTTACAGACATTACAGATGAACCACTATTTATATAAACAGTGATATTTACTTGAGATATATTTCTTTCAGCTACTTACAATTTATACAATTAAATATTATGCAAAGCCTCTTAATTTGCAAGTCTAAGTAAAAGATTGTCTTTAGGCAATGCCAAAAAATTTGTCTTGTTCGATACTTTGCCACGTGATTTAATGCACAATTTAATCTAAAAATTAGAGTTTTAATTTTATACACTAAAACTTTCGCCACACCCACACGTGCCTTTAATATTGGGATTATTGAAGACAAATTCTGAGCTCAGTTTGTTTTCAATATAGTCCATTTCTGTTCCTAACAAGGAGAGTTGTGCCTTTCTGTCAATAATAACACATACACCATCCTGAACTACTTCTTCGTCCAGCTTACTTTTGTCTGTTGCATAGTCCAGAGTGTAGCTTAAACCATTGCACCCTCTTTGTCTCACGCCAATTTTAAGCCCAATCTAAATTAGTAATAAAATTTACAGTTACAAAAATTCATTGCAAAATTAGATATCCATTCATAGAATACAATAAATTGTAGGATACTTACACAATTTGGTTTTTCTTTCAATATTTCTTTAATTTTCTTGACTGCATTTGAAGTCTAAAATTTTAAATATAATTGCACTAATTATTTATTTTTTTAAAATTGAAAATTTAATTAATTTCATTGCAAGTAATGACACAATTTTTAATATACAACTACATTATTTCAGTGTTTTGAGGTTACGTTTGGAACTTTGTCATTGCAATACAACTCGTTTATCGAGCGTTGATTACATAAAAAGCATTTCTCTCTATTATTTTGCTTATCGATAGGAAAAAAGTACGTACCAAAACTAAAGCAGCTCGTGACGGGATAATTTTTCTTCCCTTTACTGCACGAACCGTTGCACTGGCTACGATGCGCGACGCCATTTTTAAAAATCTCCGACAATTAAAACACCAAGAGCAGCTGCAGCCTGCAGACGACTGCGGGAGCAACAATGAGTAGTGAGTACGTGCGGATTCGCTCATGCGCTCATCTTCAGTACATTGCGAAAACTTAAATAAAAGATACTCTGTTTGCGTCCAAGCCTAACTGATCAACGAAAATAACCGGAGCAATCTTTTTTTTATCGAATTAAAGAGGAAAAATTTCGATGGAATAATTAATTTAACACGTTTAGGCGTTTGAAATTATTTTTACTTATTTCATCTTTTCGAGTTCAGTGTTCATCAATTTTACAAACTAAAAACCACATCTGTAAATTATATATATATGTATATATATGTATACGTATGCATAGGTGTATATATACACACATACACTCAGATGTTACATACCTGAATAGGCTTATATGGGCTATATTAGGTTACAGATTTTTTCGCAATAGTTTTTGTCATTAAATTAACTTTAGAAAAATCTGTACCCATTTCACGTCTCAAGTCACAGTTTGACCTATTGTAAATGCACACTGTTTTAATGCAATTTAATTTACTTCATAATAGCATAATCTTTAATAAATTGCATTTACTTTTCTCATCAATATTTTTACTGTTATTTAAACAAAATATTATGTGAGCAATCATCAAATTTACAAAGCATAAAATGCTCTAAAACATGTTCTTCTAAAAAATTAGTAGAAATTTTTTTTAAATTATTTGTAAAAGGGAACAATTCCATTACAATTTGTAACTAATAAAAATAAGCAATTTTTTGTAATAACAACTGAGAATATATAACTATACGATTGTCGATGCTTTTAATATTTTCTTTTTAATTGTGTAAGATCTTTATATTTTTGCATCGACTTATGTTATAATTATTTGTGATGCATACATATAAAAAAAAATTATTCAGTTAACCGTGTAAACTAATTTTATCTAAAATAAGGCAATTTTTAAGTATTTTGTATTGATACGCTCAAAAGTAAGAAAATTGATTCAGATAAAATATAAATTATTGGAATTATATTAACCAGTAATTATTAATATATTTAAAATTTTTGGTTAACTATGTTTGGAAGAAACATTAAATATTTGTTATAAAATTAGGTAATTTTACTCGAGAATGAAGTTGATTTAAAATATGTAATTTAATTTTCATTTTATTTTATAAATAAACAAAAGTTTTTTTGCCAATTAATGTTAAACTTTTATAAAAAATTGTTGCTTCCAAACCTATATTTATATATTGTATTTCATATACACTTTTATTAATCTTACATTTACAGTCGGTTAATATAATCAACATTATTTACTTTTCAAGGCATTTCCAGAATTTGACTACCTAGAAAATACACTTGAATAATAATCCTACCCAATGGTCTTTATAGTTATGTAATTTTTTTTTTTACTTTCCACTTAGTGCAATATTTTGAAAATTCTTCAAGTATTTTTGAGCATTTATCTGTTGCACCAAGGTTATGAAATTAGTTGGCTTTTAGTACAAAAGTTGCTTGCAATCTCATAATCAACTGCAAAGGATTAGGAATCGTATATATAAGGCTGGACGTTTTTCAGATTTTCAGATATTGGCGAAAAACTATTGTCAATCGCACAACCTCCCCATTTTCCTTGTTTCAAATTATTTCAGTCTCAATATGAAATTTTTTATTTGCTGCTTGTATTCTTGAAATCTGTTAAGTAATGATGTTAAAATAAAAAATAAGAAAATGAAAGAGTAAAAATAATAAACCACACACTAACTGCATAAAATTCAAAACTTTATAATTTAAATTTAAATCAATATTAAATTTCTTTTAATTGAAAAGAGCAGAAAAGGAAATGCGTCTTATCATTGAACATTGCTTGATTGTTCTATGGTATAGAAAATTAAAAAGTACCATTTACATAGACGACAACATAGCTTTACATAAGTACATAAGTGCACAGTTCACAATGCAACAATTATGCACTTTTTAAAGCATATAAATCATCTTACCAATAGAGATGTAAACAAATTTTATGAGAACGCAAGACGTATATATATGTACATATATACAATTACATTATAGTCATATTAATTGAACACAGGAACAAATGTAAAGTATGCTGTTTTACTCTAAAGCTGACACATGCGCAACATCATTCAGGAAATGTACTTATATGATCTTGCATTCTCATTACTCTTACCGAATTTCGAGTTTTCTTAATGCATATTTTTCTTAATTAATATCGCTTGTTTATATAACAGTAACTTGTTCTAGTAGAAAGCAAAGCAAACCTCCAATGAAGCAAATAGAAAGTTTGTGTCTACAACACTGATAAAACGATTCCTCTCTTAATTGAAGATCTGCACTTTAAATAAAATATTTTATTTTTTTTTTTCTTTTTGTAATGAAGTTATTACTTGCCAATTGATGTACGACATTAGCAAAGGAGTGAAACAATTGGGTCGGCAACAACAATAAAATCGCTCCTTTCTGTAAAAGTATCCTAAATGTGTCATCGATTTGCGTCAAGCTTATACTCAATCATCAAGATTTTGTGAAAGCAAGAAATTAGCGGCAAGATTTTCGTTCTTTTCACATGCAAAGTATGCTTGAACAACAAGATCCTCAGGGAATCCTAGCGATTTTAGTCTTTCGATGGCTTCTTTGTCCTGCGGTGTAATTTGTATGATGCCAGGACCTCCACCAGTTCCTGCTCCTGTACCAGCACCAGCACCAGCACCAGCACCAGCACCAGCACCAGCACCAGCAGCAAGTCCTCCTTGGGTTGCTGCAGCTGCAGATGCAGCTGAAACTGGTACAGTACCACCTCCACCACTTGCTCCAACTTAAATGTAAAAATTAAACGTTGTCAAACTCAAAATTATATATAAACAAAATTTTTGTTGTAAAATGACTTTTGCAGATACTCACTAGGTTCATTAAGCATCCTTACAAAAGCTTCTTGATTCTGTGAAATTAGTTGTAAAAGTGCAGGATTTGTTTGACCAATTTGCTGGAGAACAGGATTTAACAATTGTGGGTTTTGTTGTATAACTTGTCTCATCTGTTGAAATTGTGGTTGTGTGCGTAAAAATGCAAGAGGATCTTGTCCTCCTGACTCCTGCGACTCTTGTGTTTCATTTCCTTCTTCAGGAGGATCTTCAAAGAGTTGAGCAGGAATTCCAGTTAATAAATATTCTACTGCTCTATCTGGATTATTAAAACTCGCTCTAAGGGCTTGTTCAACTTGTTCACGTTCATATCTACAATTAATAGAGAAAGTCACATTTAGAAGTGTTTTTTCCATTACAAACAAAACTTTGTTATAAAAACATTGTTTTTAATATTGTTACAAACAAACCCCATATCCATAATGTTGTTGACCATTGCGATGTATTCATCTCCCATCAGTAAAGCACTTTCTGCTTGAGTGGCAGCTGCACCAGATACAGCTGGTGTTGACTGAGTATTTTCAGGTCTGGTTGGTGCTGTACTTTGAACTGTTGGTATTAAACTTGGTGGTTGTATGCTATAGGCAACAAAACAAAAAATCATAAATTGTAATTCTTGAAAGAACCATTTATAATTTTACTTACCTAGCTGTTATTCCTGCTGTCACTGCTGCTGGTGCTGCTGGTGCTGCTGGTGCTACTGGTGCTGCTGCTGCTGGTACTGCTGGTGCTGCTGGTGCTGCTGGTGCTACTGGTGTTGGCACAGCAGGTGTAGTAGTTGTGCTTGTCTGCTCTTTACTTTTAGCGGTATCAGCTTGCGATTCATCACTAGCACTGGCTCCTGAAGCCTTAGGCTTGGAGACCATAACAACAATAAATTTCTTCTCATCGATGTTGTATTCTGACAAAGGCTGCTCATCGGTCAATATTTTTCCTGCGAAGCAACAGTCCATTACATACAAAAATATGAAATTCCTAACCTAAATTTAGTCCAGCTCGCAGGTCGCACTGCTTTATTGCCTTGCGATAAAAATAAGTCGAGAAAGAGCGAATGCTGCAATGGGAAAGGAGCCTTAGTGGTGACCGAACAAAAATCCTCGGGATAGCATTCCATCCACGGAGGAACCATGGCGAAGCGTATAGTGGTATGCGGTTAGGTTTGCAATTTTGAGGTTATATAAAGTAGAAAAACGGTTGGATGTTCGACTTACCCGCATAGATGAGCTTCTGATGCTGCGCAGGGAAGCCCTTCTGCGCCTCGATCTTGTTTTTCAGATCCTTGACCTGCGAACAAACGCATAATGGTGCGAACGTGCAGATAAGTGTCTCGTATCGGGGGAAGTGGTGGGAGGG
Source organism: Eurytoma adleriae (assembly GCA_900480045.1). NCBI lineage: Eukaryota > Metazoa > Arthropoda > Insecta > Hymenoptera > Eurytomidae > Eurytoma > Eurytoma adleriae. The sequence goes on from UXGC01000344.1 coordinate 24,653, forward strand.
GGGAGGGGTGCAGGGCCGCACGCCGGCCGCGTTATCAGGGACTCACCGTCTGCGTCGGCTCGATCTCGACGGTGAAAGTCTGCTGCTGCAGGTTTTTCAGCGTGACGATCATGCTGGCTCCTACGGTGTTTCGCCGCTCAAGAAAAATAACACAACTCTCGCTGGGGAGCCCCGCGCGCACGCACTGCGGCACGCACGGCGCGCATACACCGCTTCGCGGGAGGACGGAGGGAGGGAGGACCTCTCCCGACGTGCTTGCCCCTGCACGGCGCGATCGGCGATCGTCCCTTTCGGAGCTCCCAAGACGCCTGCGACTACCCTGGTCCCGGATGCTCCGTTAGCGTTATGCCGGCGAGCCTCCCTCTGGCGCTCTTCCGTCTTGGAGCCTGGGAGAGCGCGCGCCACGACGATGAGTCGACAGTTCGGCACTGAGGGTAAGCACGACTCGCGGAGCGAACTGAGCGTACACCTCTTCCGTCTCGCTTCCTCAGCTGCGCCTGCCTATATACCTATCTATTGTTTTTCCTCGCTCTCAGGCGGCTTATAGCGACTATTCGGCAAATTTATTGTCCAAGGCTGCGCGATCCCGTAGTGGTGAAGGCTATGTTGAACGTTCCACCACCTCACCGGGCCACCAAGAGCAGCTGCCCCGTGTACATACTCGTCTCACGTTGGCATTACTGTATATGAATATCAAATGCTGCTTGCTTTTATTTTCACTGATTTTTTGAATAAGCACATGTCATCATACCTTATATAGAGGTATGCGTATGCATTGGGTGTATGTAAGTTGCAATTCATTTGTTGCTGAATGCCGAATTGCCGTCGCCGGTCGCACTTACGACTTCTGCCGGTTTCGCTACGTCCTCCGAAATTTTGGAGTAACGGGTCAAACTTCAACCACCAGATGAAATGTCTCATCGTTACAATTTATGATGTTTTTGCGGTTTTGCAAGCTCGTTATCGAGGAATAAGAACGTGAAAAAAAGTAAAATTAGCGAAATTCTGATACGGTGCTGGAAAGGAGTTGCGATTTCTTATATTGCGGGGCTGGGATTCGTCAGTTAAATTGCGCACAGCCAATCCCGAACTCTGGAGCGCCGATAGGATAAGCAGCAGGAACCCGAAGGTGTCGCAGATACGCCGATGCAGAACCGATCCGCATAAAATTATTGATTTTCAACAAAAACTAATGTAGTCCGCCACGGATACGCGCATATCGTCTTGAAAGGCTTGACCACCCTCGCGCATTCCTCATTTGTTTACCTCTCCGCAGCTCGTGGGATGGGCGAGCACGGGAGTGGGGGTACAATTGTACGCATGTCAGCTGTCAAGCGGAATGTATAGGTATACTTGCGTCCTTAAATATTGTTTTCACATATACAATTATATACAATCTAAGAATCGTACTTAATTAACTTAGAATTAAGTTAAAGTGCGCCGATGTGGACGAATAAAATGGTCAAATGTACCTTTAATCTACCAGCACTTTGAAACAAAGATTGAATAAATTAAGAAAAAATGGAGGATTTATTTATAAAACTCAAGTCTGACAGCAATGAAGATTTTTCTCAAGCTTTAGAAACTTTTGTAAATAACGTGAGTCTTTGTATTTTTTTAAACGCAATTCAAACGTTTATTGTTATCATGTCATTTTATTTTTCTTACAGTATGCCAGTGTAACAAAATTTGAGTTTCTTGACCAAGAAAATTTTAGGAGCCAAATTTGGGATGCTGTGTTCGCTCATTTAAAAAATAATGAACAGCAAGCTGTGCATGAAAAATGTTTGGTCACCCTCCGCATTTTAAGGTACTTTGAAAATATTCATTAATATGGAAAAGATATATTTTATTCCATCTTTTATTTTTTTTATAGCCGTGACAAAACAAATTTGGATAATATTTTAATGAAAGAGAAACTAGATGTGATACTAGAATATGCAGGTCTCATTGCCAAACAAGAAAAATATGCTATCAGTTCAGGTATGCCATTTAACTATTTTATTTTGCGCAGTAGATTATTTAAACCTTACAATTGCCTAATTGATTTATTGCAGTTACAAATGAAGCTCAGAAATTACTATGTAATCTTTTATTCAATAGTTATAAAGTACAAAATATAATAACTGAAACATCATGCTTAGAATGTGTGATTGATCGTATAAGCAAGTATGATGAAAATGTCCAGCATGATACTAAACTTTTTGACGTGAGAATAATATTTTTAATTACTGCTTTAAATGTTCCTACACGGAATATAGTGCGTAGCAAATTAAAAGGAGATGTTCAGTTAATAGAAATGTTGGATGCAACTTCAACATATTGTTCTTCCAATAATAGAGAAATTAAGGTACGAAAATAGTTTTATAAAATTTTACTCTTGGCATTTTTGGAAATTGCATTAATGAATTAATATTTTAAAGGATGACGATGCAACCTTAGCATGTGAAATTTTAAAAACTTTATTTAATTTATTTATTCAACCTAAAGATCTATCAGTGGAAGAATTGGAAAATTATGAAAAAATGATGCTTATTTTGCGAACATTATTATTATGTGAGAATGAAAAACACAAAGAAAACATAGAAAGGTAGTACAGAAAAGTTATTTATATTAAACAATTCCTATTAACTTGAATAATATCAATTAATCTTTTTAGTAATGTTGTCAATTTGCTGACTGTAACTCCAAGTGAATGTTATTTAAAATTGATCATTCCTTTATCAGATGATGTAACAAACATTATATCATATCAAGATATGGATATGACTGCAATAAATGTATTAATAGAATTTCTTAATAGTAAATTAAATTGTAAAACAAATTTGATTGAAAACTTGTCGCCAATATTTACCTGTTTTATTAGAATGTGTAGGGCTGAAAGATTAATTCGCAAATATATTCGAATGCAGGTATGCAATATTTTTGAAAAAAATCGTAAGGAAAAACATTTACTAGAATGAAATAACATAATATCGTTTGCAGGTTCTTCCACCATTGAAGGATGTTATGAAAAGACCAGAAGAGGGATCAACATTAAGAAATAAACTTTGTAAATTACTTACCACTCCTATAACAGAAGTAAGGGATTTAAATGCCGAATTTTTATTTATTCTTTGTAAAGAAAAAGGTAAATAATATATGTGTTAGGTTAAAAGTCTTAAACTCGTTATTTTATTTAAATGTTATTTTATTTTAGTTGGTCGGATGATCAAGTATACTGGCTACGGTAATGCTGCAGGAATGTTTGCAAATAAGGGATTATTAGGGCCAGATCATGCAAAGGTTGATTATTCATCTGAATCTGAAGACAGTGAAACTGAAGAGTATGAAAAATACAAGGAACAGTAAGAAATAAATTACAACAAAAAAAAAAAAAAAAAAAAAAACTTTTTTAATTCAATTTTTTTTAGAATTAATCCAGTAATTGGATGCTATGAAAGTCCAAAACCAAACCCTCTTGCGGGAATGACTGAAGAACAAAAAGAATGTGAAGCTATGAAACTGGTAAATCTTGTCGACCAATTACAAAGGTATATGATTAATAAACATGATTTATTACAACAAAATCATTTGTTTACTTCGTTTATTCAATGTTATTTTCTTATTATTCAGAGGTGGAGTAATTCAACCATGTCGTATAGGTGAAGATGGCAAGCCAAAAGCCATTGAGCATGTTCTAGAGTTAGAAGAGCACTTACCTCGTCAACAAATCCGTAGACAAGAATCAGATTCTGACTAGTCTTAATTATGCTTATTCTGTCAAGTCATAATGTTGTTACAATTAAATTATAAATAATTTTTCGACTTTATGTACGTTTTAAATTTTTATCAATATATACTTAAACATTAATACAACTGTTATAAACGAACCCATTACGTGCAATTTATTTTGGCTAGGAAAAGGAGAATTTAGGTATAAGAAGAAAAGTAAATAATGCAAGCTCTTTTTTATTTCTTTATTGAAAAAGAACAAAGAACAACATTACATATTAAACAATTGTCAGGAAATAAAAAATATAACAATTTCCAAAATCACATGACATACTTAAATCTTAAACGATTTTTCGTACACTGTATCAATGTGCTTTGTGAGCATCACAATGTGTGTGTATATTATTGCATTGCAACCTATGCGCACACGAGAACACGTACACGTTGCTTTACAAGTTTCTTTTTTCTTCTTCGGGAAAGTATAACAATCATGAAGGGTGACAGTACATCGACAATGATAAAAAAAATAATAGGGGGAAAAAACATAAAATAAATAATAAAATAATAAAACGAAAAAAAAAATAACTTTCAAGTATAATTAAAAATAAAAAAAAAAAATAATAATAGTTGAGAAATAAACGTATAGCTGCTTAAATTGTCTTTGTGGTAAATCGATTAAGCTCGACGCATATACATTTAAAAATAAAGATCACCCTAAGAGCTAAACACATCGAAAATTGATTACTTTCGTAACGTTGTAATACTTTGCGACAAAAAACGCAGAGATCAGTTGACCGGAACATGTGTACTTTGATCGTATATATATATATTTTTTTTCCGATTTTTATTGTTTAGTCTCTTGCTTATAAATTTGCCACTTTTCTTTCAAATCTTCCATCTACAATCTAGGTACTGAAGCATACATTTTTTTTTACATTTTTATTTTTAATTTCTCGTTTCGGTTCTTATGGAATGCGAGAGCTTTTCAAGTAGGATAGATGCACCCGTTCGCCGCGTGCGCCACTGAATGATTTCGAACGCGTCGTGTAACAAACTTTATAATTCAAGAATTGCTTCGATATAATATACATAATTTATATTTTTTTCACTGTTACTATCTCGTGTAAAATACGTCACTAGTAGCAAAAAACTCAAATGGCGCACTCACGAGCGTTGAATCTACCTACGCAATCCAAAACGAATAGTTTACAGTTGGCGATTATAAATTGCGATGATATGTAAAGTAAAGTAAGTCTAAAGGAACTAACTCAGAAATTTACTTCGTTTGCTTTGCGTGTAGGGTACGTGTGTCTTATTTCTTTTTTGTGTACAAGTTAATAATAAAAGAGGACAAGTTTCTGTTTTTACTCCACTTTTTCAAGGTAAATTTTCGTATAAGGAAACTGTCACTTATTAAGTATAAAGTGTAAAGAAGACCAAGCAATCTTAGAGTGCAAATAAATAAAGAAAAAAAGTATCCTCGAAAAACAAAAGGAATGGAATAAAGTAACGTAGATTTTTTTTAATCCTTTTTTTTTTATATTTTCACGCATTTAGTTTTCCTTTCGTATATATATATATTTATTTAAATAACCTCCGTTTACTTACAACCTAGCAATAGAATACGTCAAATGTTTGTACTTTAACTGACTAATCGAGGATTAAATCGTAATCATTCTTTCTTTCGCTACTTCTAAATGTAAACCTAGAAACATCACACCGTTAAAAGAACAATAAAACTTAAACGGGTACTATTAAAAAAATTTTTTTTTAAATATAAGCGCATTAAAATTATTAAAGGTATTTACGCTCCGCACAGGTATCTTTTATCTCTCTATAAATATGTTTTTTTTTTGGCACAAAAGATTTAACTTAATGGTTGGTTTTACAATTACAATGTATACATATAATATACGGTTCGTGTATAAAATTGCTAAATGGATGAAGGAAAAAAGATGAATAAAAACAAGTATTATCTTTATCTTTCCCATAAATAAGACTAAAAAACTTATGCGAACATTGACACTTGTATAAAGAGAATTTTCGCAATATAACTCGTACGTACTAAATGCATCGTTATAAATACAAATTTTAGACGATAAAATGCGATCGTATTTACGTTACCCCTTTTTCCAAGACAGAACAACATCGAAAAATCATTTATTCGATTGCTTTATCATTCTTTTAATTTATTTAAGTTACTTTTAATATATTTACACGCATTTAATGGTTTCTTGAGTATTATAAGACAAATTTGCAAAAAAATTGTATGCGATCACCATTAATATTTTTTTTCAATTAATATTTTTAATATGTCTTTTTGTTTAAGTAGTAAAACAAAATTTATAAAGGGCAAGAAGAAAGAACAAACAACACCTTAGAAACAATCAAATAAATAAAAAAAAATAATTAATCAACCTTTGTTATAATTAATACAAGTAAGAGGCCTGTACTCTGTCAAAGGCACAAAAAAAAGGAAAGAAAAAAAAAACGCTAAAGTTCGCGACAGAGCGAAGAAGTTTAATAAATTCGACTAAATACGCTGAAAGCAGCGTCGCAAGTGTATACGAGTTTAATGGAACACACAGTGCTTTACTTTTTTCGTTATAATGCAAAGCTAATTGCCTTACGAAAAAAAATAGTTAATTGTATGCTGACTTTTCGTTACAGAATCGACGCAATGCGCAAAAATAATCGATGCGCGGATATTGGAAAAAATAAGGAAAAAAAAAATGCAATCATTGCGTCGACGAGATATATATTTTAACGAGCCCTCCTCCAATTACCGTTAAACGATACATATTATCGAAATAGTGTTTTCCGCGCGACGACACGCGGATAAAGTTATTTACACTTATAACGAGCTGCGGATTTTTGCATTACCTCGAGGCGCAAATGTTCGCTGTGTTTAGGAGACTTCGTTGAACGAAATTCGCGCGTGCCCGAAACGAATGCGTTACTCGCGTCATTATTTTTTTTTAAATTCTTATTAGTGGTGGGGTACAAAGCCGTCGAAATCGCAATCGAAAAAATTAAGTATAATTTTTCTTTTATGTAAAACAATACTAACAAAAGAGACTCTTTCTGATGCTTCAATTCTTTTTTTTTTTTTTTTAATCTTAACCATACCTAGGAAATCCCATAACTTTTAAGTTCTTTTTTTCTAGGAAGACTATGATTAATTGTAGGCTAAAATTCAGCTTATTTTTTGCCTTAAGCCTACCGATAAATATGATTGTATACTTGTATAGGTGCTTATTTTTTCTTCCATCGTATTATTTGAAACTAATGAATACACGTTGTATAAAATATACTAGGAATTGTATTTTTTTTTCTTTCTTTAGCAGTGAGACGCACTCTTTAAAACGAGGAACGCATTTCTTATTTTTTTAATATCTTTGATACATATACATATAAACATATATGTATGATATGACAAGAATTTTGTTTGAAGAGCATGAAAAATCTTGGAATAAAATGTCCTTTCCAGGTGTTTTTCATTGAAGCTCGTTTTGTAAATGGTATAAAACACACGTAAAACGATATATACGGCAATTGATCGAGTTTTACAATTATTTTTCTTGTTTATTTGCGTCTCAGTGTAAATTTACCGTCGTATAAACTGCAAACAAAATAATAAACGTAATCGTTCTTTTTTAAATAAACGCGAAAATCAGCGCAACCAATTCCATTTTATGTTTTTTTTTATTCGCGATTGTAAACAGTGACGCGTAAATCTTACTTTCGTCCGACATGTAATTTTCTTTCGCCGGTATCCAACCCTGCTAAACTGAACGTTTATCACTTTTACTTTTTCATGTATGTATAAAACAATTCTTTGGAATTAAAAATTTGGAATTTGATTCTCGTTTTATGTCGACAAATAAAAAATAAAAAAATATGTATGTATATAAATAATTTTTTTTTTTTTTTCAAAAAACTGGTTCTTGTATATATAAATATATTTGAAAAGAATAGCCGGATCTGCGTAAAACTACTTAATTGGCTGTTTATTTTATTTATTATTATTTATAAATTGCCTAAAATGGATGAATCGACAAGTGACTTCGGAGGACTAGCTCGGTATTTAGATTTTTTGCAATATATAATAATATACAATTATATCTGAAATATCAAAGGTTATCGTTGCAAGAATGCTTCTTTTTTTTTTAATTTTTTTTTTCAACGACAGAAGTCACTCGACGCGGTTTATAAGGCCGCAAATTTTTTTCAAAATTATTCTTTTACCGATGTTTTTCAATGTCCGTGAGTCCATTTATAAAGAAGTTTATCTCCTCCCGTGGCATACACGTAAGTTTTTTTTTCTTTTTTCGTATGTATATATATATTTTTTAAATTTATGCACCTTCGCTCGAAAAAGTGGAATGCCATTTCTTACATTAGATGAGTTTTTTTAAATATTTAAGTATAAGCAGAATATACGTATCTCGTAAAGAGTGAGGCTATTAGTTATCATTTTTTTGTCTATACATGTTACAATAATAAGAGCTTTGAGATTGTAAAAATTATCAAAAAATCTATCACAATTACCATTTACACAACAATTAATGCTCGCAACCTGCTCCGCAGTCCCTTATCGCGCTCTCCCGCAATTTCTTTATTTTTTGCATCAACTCTCCTGCTTTTTTATATATCATATTATTGTTAATTCAAACATCAAGGCAAATAAGGGGTGAATTTCAACAGTGGCCTAAATTAGCCAAGTAGTCTTTGACAGATAAAAATATGTAAATAGAGTAAATCTATACTAAAATATTCAAGTATATGTATATATATATACTGTGTGTATGTATGCATGCGTGTGTTTATGTCCGTGTACGTGTCTTGATGTATTGAGCTTAATATATAATATAATGAAGGTAATATGTATTTCTTTATTACGAGATAAGCAATAAGGTTGCTCGTCTCCTTTCCCTTCCGTTCATACGCGTTTATTGTTATTTCATAAATTAGCTCACGCATGAGGGATGGTTGTATATTATTATTTTGCGCAGTCGTTGAGTACAACAATTTCTCGACTGTGTGCCAATTTTTTTGTGGATTCCTCAAGTCACTCCAGAACTAAGGAATCGCTATTTTTACTTCCTTCTGTTTCTCTCTTTTTAGTTCGGCGTCCCTTTATTCGACGTTATTTTTTTTTTATTATTTACATTTGTTATTGTTTACCGAAGCATTCAACGTGGTTTGATAATCAGATCGCACGGTAAATTTCGACGATAATTCGAGTGTTTTTTTTTAATCGTAAGTAAATCATAAAAACTCTATCTTCGAGCTGTGTAAAGAAGCTCGCGTATTAGCAATTTTTCAAACTTTAGACAAGTATTTTGATTTTCGGATATTTGTAAAATTATTTTTAATAATTCGTCACTAAAAAATCTCGAGTCTGAAAAACGGATGATTCCTATGATTTAACGTTACGTTCAAAAGAAAAGCACATCGAATTTTCATTTTTACGGATCGATCGAACGGCGTATCTCACTTCGACGAGTTCGGGTATTGTTTTTAAAATGATAAGAAGAATACAATGTCCTTGTTAAACGCTTTGTTTTCTAGTTGCCCTTGGTTACTTTTCATTTTCTTACTTCGTTTTTTAAAACTTTGAAAACTTTTAAGTTCCAGTCCTTGCACAGATAACAAATCTCACGAGACATTTTTTAGCTCGGTGTGATCCATTCTCTTTTTTTTAATTAATTTCCGAAAATTCTTAATTTTAATTTTTTTCAATAATTTAGTATTAATATTTACCTAGCAACAATATCAGAGACTTTTTAAGGACACAACTTATCCTGACGATGCTATTATCACAGGCAATGTTAAATATAACTCTGCTAACCATGACTACTAAATATTTTCAGAATCATTCAAATTTCACTCTTAATGCTTATAATATAAAAATTAAAGTCCCTAATGATATTTAGAGGATTACTTTTATAACTGATTAGCTTAAGTGTAAATAGGCTTTGCATTAATGTTGATTCCACGTATAAACTACATTTTTATCTGGAGATACTTCTCAAGGGGAAGAAGTCTGACAATAACGCATAGATTAATAGCAACTCATGTTTCTATATTTTAAAAAATTGTATAATAAACCTACAGAAACATATTAATATGAAATATACGGTATACTTTACAATATATTGACATGTATATAATATATAATACTTTGTACATATAAATATACGAGTATATGTACATATAAGAAAATTATAGAAATATATCTATGCAAAATCTATGCGCGTTTATCAGACTCTTTCTTGAAATAAATTTTAGACTCTGTCCCTATAGCTATTTTTTTTTCACATTTCACATCTTTCATATTCTCATAGAACTTTATGTATGATCCATGTATAAACCATCGATTAAAAGTCCATCAATGTTTTTTTTTTGTATAACTTTTTTCTTAATTTTACAATAAGTATAGCAACTTTAGTTAAGCTAGTTTCAATAGTAAATTATTTATGGATGTGCTGCTTGATAACATTTTTATGGCAAGAAAGTGTCTTTTTTTTGCAATTCGCGTTATTGTTAGATATGAAAGTAACTTATGTATAGCAGAATTGCCAAATGTTGAGCGCAAGTCTCACCTATCATATATATTTTTTATCTTCCTTTCAATTGAATCAAACATTAAGGCTGATCATGTAAATAACCCTACAAAATATGTGTATTTCTATATGTATATATATTTGTGTATATATACGTGACTTTAATGAATTTTTCTTTTTTTTTTTGTGGAATCTTTTACTTTTTTTATATTTACATAAAATAGAAGTCGATTAGCAAATGTTTTGTTTTTTTACTCTACTTTTCCTTTCCCATTTTTTAAATATAATATGTACCATACATGAGGTTTCGTCCTTATTTTTGTCTAATACAGTAAGTGTATATATAGTATGTGTGTATATACATATATATATTTATATATGTTTTTATGTATTTGCATGCTTTAAGTGGAAAACCATAATAAAGCATCCTGAGTAAATATTGTAACCATTATGTGTTTTGTAAAATTCAACAATACACATAAATGGAAATTAATTAAGTCCTGTTTCTTAAATAAATAACCTCTTGTTTGTTTTGCACACACATACAGGCTATGAACTTTTTATCTTGTTTTTCTCTTCGTTAATAAATGTTTGATTTTTAACATGCTATAAGATTTGCATTCAATAACTTTCCATCGTTTTTTCTCTCATAAAAATATAAATGTAGATATAAAGCAAGTTGAGAAAAAGAAGGAACATACTCATTCGTATGAATTAATTAAGAATACATCTGCTACGACAGTTGTGTTCTTATTGTTTTCCTTGTATACACTTTTTTAGATTCCATTTTTCATTTTTTACAAATATACTTTGGATATTGTAATGGCAGCGTTAACGAACCTTATTTGGGATAAAAAGTCAATGCGAAAGCAAAGCTGCTGGTCCAAGACTAGATAAAATTTGATTTACGAACGTTCTTAAAATACTGACGCGTTTTAACGTAATGCATAAAAAACTGCTTGAAGAGCTGGGTGCTCAAAATTTTCTTACTCAATAAAGAGCAGCTCTAGTTGCGCAAGCAGTATTTTTATCCTGAATAATTTTCTAAAAACTTGATAAAATGGCAGTTAGCCAACTGAAAGCTGCGTGATGTTTTTTACAGACTATGTGTGATGTCAAACTGTTAAAATGTTCAACTGCCCCTTATTTCACTGTTCTTTTTTTGTTTTTTTTTTGCTATTTTTTTTGCTTTTTTTTTGTTACTTTCATAAAACAAGAACACTCATAATACTCGTAAAACTAGTAAAGCTGAATGCTGAATAATTCTTACTATTGCTTTAGTAGGCCCAAATATCCATTTGTGTAGTATCGTTTGGGCATTCTCTCCTACCATTCGTTGAAAATAATATGGTTTTGAAACGATCCTAGTTTTTGTAGTGCAGTTGCTGTACAACTACTCTCACCTCAGACTATGTACAGCGTGTTTAGGACAAGAACGTGATGGTTATTCTTCGCAAGTGTCACAATGTATCCTTCTGAAGTTATTTTCAGTCCACAACATCTTGATACCTGATGGAAAATATTTTAATTTTTAAATTTTACGAGAATGTAATAATATTTTAAGAATTAAATGCTATATTTTACCTTGACATAGGGACACTCAAACTCGGAAATAAGGGAGCCATCTCTTGAAAAGACTGCAACATGAAATCGATTGCCATGTGAATCTCCAATTAGAACATCTCCTGCATCGCTAATATCAATCCCATTAGGGAAACTTGTTATATTTTCACAGCCAATACGACGTAGGAATTGACCATCTTCATTAAATACTACCACACAGTGGCCTTTGAAGTCGCAAACGAAGTATTCTTTTCCTAAGTTCAAAACAAATTAAATTTTTAAAGAAAAATAGATTTTTTATAGTTTTGCAATATTATTCTTGAAATATTTAGTTACCACTGATAGCAATATCACTAGGCTCCCTCATGTAGTCACTGCAATCAAACCACCTAAGAAGATCTCCATTATCACTGATGACAAATACTGTTGGTGATACACTATCCACAGCTACAATATGTCCATGACCAGTAACTGCTAAGCCTGCTACAATATCAATGTAGCGAATAGCAATCTTTTTTATAAAGTGACCATTCTTTGTGAAGATTTGCATCCTGGATCTTTCATTTCCTCTATCACACACAACAAACTTCCCACTATTTCTCATAACAGCTACTTTTCTAGGATACCATAATTGTCCCTCTTCTTTTCCAGGAATTCCATATTGAAATTTGAAGATGCCAGTTTTCTCAAACACCTGTATAATTTTTTCATTTATTGCCTTGCATTTGTACCAAATAGGAAGTGTAATTTATAAAAGAAAATTAACTTACCTGTATGCGGTGATTGTTTGTATCAGCAACAATAATATCTTCATCAGTACCTAAGCAGAAGCCATGAGGAGAATTGAACTGGCCTTTGCTAGGGCCTAACTGACCAAATTTGCAGCGTATCTGCATTGGTGTTAACTTAGGATTATTGGATCGAGTATGATTGTTAAAATTGTTTGAAGTCGAGTTTGAGACATTTCCAACTGAATTACCAACTACAACAGGCATATTGTGCATAGAATCTCCACCCATATCATCTGAGAAAAAAAAAAAACAATTTATTATATTCAAACATATTTTAAGATATTAATTTTAAAAATAATTTAAGCTATAGAATGTAATTACCAGCTCCTTGCGATAATATAGGCGAAGTGGAGGAAGAAAGAGATTGATATCCGCCATTTAGAAGTGTATTACCAGTTAAAGTAGCTAAATTTGGTGCATCAACAATAACGGGTGAAGGTCCACGTCCAAGAACGAGATTACTACCATTGATTGTTGGAGGATTCAAGTCTGAAAAGAAAAATTATAAATAGAGACCAGAATAACATTTAAATTTTTAATGCACAATAAAACGTGCCAAGTTACCTTGATTACCCAATGAGTTTCCAAGTTTGGCCAAAGCTTGTAAATTGTTAATAGCATGGCTCGTTGAGCTCAGATCACCAGCAAAAAGATCAACAAGAGTAAAGGACGGAGTTGGGCTGGGGTTTGAACTTGGTCCTACGACTCCCGTATCGCCCGAGATTTCAACTTTTTCAGCAAGACTTGCTAATTGTTGAAGATTATACTCTTGAATGCTGGTGAGTCCGTGCATGGAACCTGGAGGAATAGTAACAGGGACAGGTGGTGGTGGAGGAATATTGGGACTTGAGGCTGGAGGAATGATGTAAGATGTGTCACCTTCGAAAGAGGATTGCATTGATGCTGGAAGTGAGATTGGTGAACTTGCACTCATTGTACTGGGACAACCAACAGAATTGTGGCTGACCTGCTGATTTGATAGTCCAGGTAAACTGGCGACTGTATCAGTTGGAGATTTAACAATTGTTGCATTTTCAGCATAAACTCTTCCAAAGGCCTCCTAAAGATAAAAAATGATTCATTTTTGTATTATTTTGTATTTTATAGACACAAATTGAAAACATATAAACGCCTATTTATATGTATTCCATTCTTACCCCAATTGTTTTTTCAAAGTTATTATAATCTGTTTGAAATTCTATTGTAGAAGAGATATTTGGCTTTGGCATATTTTTTAGCAAATCTGATAGTTGGTTAGTGACTGTCCGATGAAGAGCTAATATTTCTATAGCATCTCCATGCTCAAGAAGACGATTAGTAAATTGACATGCACATTCTATTTTTTCAACAGTTTTCTCAACACTAAAAAATGTTTAAATTAGAATGATTCTTTACATAGCATAATTCTTTAAAAGTTATAAATAAAATAATGGTATTACCTATGGAAAGAATCCATTATTTCAAGTTCTCTTTCAGAATGAACTTTTTCTAAGTCTTCTAAAGCTATATCTCGGCATTTTTCAAGAATAGCTTTGTAACTTTGAAAAGTTTCTGTGATTAAATCTTTGGCTTGGTCACGTTGAGCTTGTAACTCACTAAGTGCATTTCCCAATTGAGAAGAAATTTGGTCACAATCTCCTATCCTAGCTTTACTTTCATTTACCAAGTTGATTAATTCTTCTTTCTGTCTGGGTTCTGCATCCTTTAAACGTTCATACTGATGTTCTGGTGCTTTATGTTCAACAAGTAAACATTCATTGCAAATTGGTACCTGTAATTAATTTAGCATAAAAATCAGCTATAGAATATTTAAAAAAAATGAAGTTGCGAGCTCAAAATTTATTTCGCAACAAATTATTAGAAATGTAAAATAAAAAATTATTAAAAATGAAAGAAAAATTTTTTTAATGAATTTTAATAAAATAAATAAAATAGTTAAAGATCCTTACTTGACAGGTATAGCAGTAAAACTTCATGTTCTCTGTTGTATGAGCCTCACAAAAGATTGGTTTGTGAATTGGTATTGCCTCATCTGATCTTCTAAGATCGTCAAATGCAATAACTTTGTGGCTTTCGAAACATCTCATAAATTGGTGAGCTGTATTACAGTTAGGACATAGAAAATTGGCACAGTCCGAACAACGAGCCACTGCATTTTCCATAGCCTTGCAAGAGGTGCAGAGTACTGAAGTATTTTTAATGGCTGACATGTCCAGAATATTAGTAAGAACATAGTCACAAGGTAAGGAAGCTGCTCCTTTTGTGCCTACTTGAGTTTCTTGCTGGCACATTGGACAGGTGATGGTTGCATTGGCTTTATGATCTCCATCCTTAATACTAGGAAGCTTATCAAGACAACTTTCACAAAAAACATGGAGACAAGAGAGGACACGAGGTGAGCTTAACTTTTCAGAACAAATTCCACAATGATTTTCACTGGAGGAATCTCCACTGTTGTAGTTCATCTCCTCCAAGGAATCCACTTGATTTCTAGAGCTGAAACTTGCACTTTTTTCTCCATAGCTTTCTGATCCATCTACTTCATCGCTTTTCACAGATCCACTGTGTGAAGTAACAGACGTAACAGAATTGGTCCCATTGGGGACAGCTAAGGTCGTTGAAGCCATGGCTATTATTCGCCGATCCTTTAAATACTCTTAATTACTACTAAAAAAACTCAAAAGCTAAACAGTCAGTCTCTCTTGAATACACAAGCGTCGAGCGTTTTCAAGTATGGTCCTCTTCTACTATTCCATGAAAAGTGGCTGCACAGCCCATAGCACCTTAAAAGCGGCCGAAGCTTGCGTTAAAAAATCTCGCCGAAGTCACGAGAGGAAAAAAAGTTGCCGACTTACATTAGTTTCTCATTAGAGATAGAGAAATACAATAAATAACAAGTGAAGAGCTTGATCAGTTTCGGAAAAAATTGGACTAGCGACGTATCGGTGTGTCTGTCTATATTGTCTATAACGTGAGAGAGATATATGTCGGGGTTGTGAGGAGCCTCGCGACGAACCTCAACGACGGAACAGCGACTCGGTGAGACACTAGAGAAGAGTCGCACGGAGATAGAGAAAGACAGAGGGGCAATCGAAGAGGAAAGAGCAAGAGAGAGAAAGAACGAGAAACAGTTGAGCGCGACCGGGGGCTCGTTCGGCGATTTTTCAGGAGAACCGGAGAAACAAAAACCTTCCCGTGCAATGGGCTATTCCGATGTTTCTCCTCTTCCGTTCGCCTCGTTGATCCTCGTCGTTCGCTTAGGTAAAGAAGGCACGTCGGGCGCGCGCAGTGTAGTGCGCCTGGCCTGGCCTGGCACGTATCTATTCACTGTACGTACACTGTACCCGTCGGTGCTCCTTCGCTCAATCACGCCCCTCGAGCGCGACGATGCGACCACCACTTGCCATGTTGCTTTTTCCGCGCAGCTCGACAGTCGACGACGTCGCGTGCGGGGTCATGCGCGCGCGCGCGCGCTTCCTCCCCAATTCCTTTTTTTCGACTCTTCAGCTCAGCTCGTCACTGCACCCGACCTCTCTACACATTGCGCCTCCCTCGCTCACCTTGATGTCTACTACGGGTCCCTCTTGACTCTTCTCGACTCTGTGCGCACAGCTCGCCTGCCTCCCTGTGACCCTGTCCGCTGGGCACTGATGTATGTACGAGTACCGCAGGTCCGCAACAGCAAGGTCCTTCGCTGGAGCTCGCGCGCCGTCGGTATGCGCTCGCGCAGCAGCAGAGCTCTCCCTCCCCCGGGACTGGGGTATACCGCGACTTATGCGAGAGACGCAGCTACGGCCACGCAACTCGCGCGCAAGCTTCCGCAGTTATTTGCGCCTGTGTGGGTGTGCACTGCGTGGTGGGACCTCGCGATTGGAAGAACGCGCGCAAGACCCGCGGACCTGAGCGAGAGCCACTCGATGCGTTGCAGCACTGTTTGCCTTGCGTAGGTGTTCTCCCTCTCTGTCTTGCTCGGCTGTCCCTTGGCTCTCGTAGTCTCGTGTGCGCGGCCAAGTATATATCTAAGGTACACCAGCCGCCACCCTATCTCTGCGCGCACATAGCACTCCCCCTTTTTCGATTAATGTATGCGTCGCGGTGCGTCGTACAGACGTATACACCTTCCCTTTTCCCTCTTCGGTAATCGGTGTATATAGGTTCACGGACACGCGCACACTTTTTTCTACCTTTGGCCTCGGGTCTGCTCCGCCTGCGGTTTTTCTTTTGCTCGAGTCGAATCTTTGCAAAATACGGCGAGCGCTTCGGAGAAGCAAGCAGCTCGACGGGCGAAGAATCAGGCGTCGATCCTTACCTTCTCCGGAATCGACGCTTATTGCGGCGACGAGGCGGACACGTTCCCCCTAGATCCAATATCACTTGCTTGCCGCTTGGCCGTGCCGCATTCGCGCAGAGCCAGAGCCAGGTCGGCACGAGCTCACGCTCGGTCAGATGTGCTCTGCTACACACTACACAGGCGCACGCGCGGGCGCAGACGCAAGTTAAATACCTATATCACGCACACTAGTCGATGTTGATAAGATCACTTATATTGGAACCAAGTTCCTTATATAGTTTATTCTTTATACATATATATGTGCGTGAGCGACTGCGACAGTGGCTTCGTATACAATCCGTCTTACATGAAGATTATGCAAGAGATATAATGTATAACCTATCAACGAATAAATCGAGTGATTTGTATTATAGATGTATTCGCTAAGAAGATTTAGGAGTGAATTTAAATTATTGATTTAAATTGTTTTTGAATTTCTTAATGAGATTCCCAATTCTTGATTCAAATACAAACGCAGTACACTATCACTATCTCCTGCTATGCAATAATTTCTTTTATAACTTCAAGCGACTGGTATTATTTTTATACAGATATAACATTTTTTACTGCTGTATATTAATAAACACATTTTTATACCTTTGCTGATATTGAATCATTTTCCGATAAAATTGATTGTCTCATATATTAGTAAACTTTTATATATATATATATATATATGCAGCCGTATAACATGCATATATATGTATAATAGAAATTGTAATTTGTAGTGTTCATATTCTCAAAGCGAGAAACGTGAAAATAGTTGCAGAAACAATGCAACCAGTTTCAACTCAAATAGTTTTACGACGAACTTGAAAGTACAGTTCCATTTAATAAGATCTCCTGGACTCCTGCACCTTTCAACACGCGTGAAAGAATAGATGCAGAAAGTATATGCATCGTCTCTAAACCAATCACGATGGAGATCTATCGGGTCAACGTCACTCCAGGGTTTTAAAGCTTGCATTGGATTGGTCAGCGCGCCTTCGTTCGGTTCCTTTATTTTGTTTTTCGCAACTGACCTGATGATGCCAAGTACCTATACTAGAAAAAAAAAGAGAGAGAGAGAGAGAGAAATAAGAGAAGGGGGAGGTTGTGTCCAGTGATTTGTGACAGTTCGGGAGTCGGAACGGGAGACGTGTGTGGTTGGTTGGGGCCGCACGGGTCGGCGTGAGCGAGACAAAGGCAAACGAGAGCGAAAGAAAGACAAGGAGGGAAGGGGCAGCGTGCCCGTACTCATGGTTGTGCGGCGTGTGCGAGCGTGTGTCCGAGTGAGTAGTATACACTAGCATCCATTGTGCCAGTGAGATAGTCGAGAGTGAACGCACGCGAGTGCGCATTCGTCGATGTTTACGAGTGAGCTCTAAGAAGTCTCGACGTCTGGTCGGGCAAAGTCCTTGCCAATTGTACCTATACCCGAATCGCTGACTCGATTGCCAGTTGTAGTCGTGCCCGCAGCAGGGGTAGTGCGAGAAGAGACGGTACAGGGCACCGCCGAAGGAGCCACGGGGACGGCGCGTGGAAGCTGGTGCGGGCCAGCGCTAGGCCCGTGTGATGTCGCATCGGCGGCGGGCCTCGCCAGTGCACGATCGCAGAAGTAGCCATTGGTGCGAGCACTGACACACGGAGCTCGGTGCTCGAGGGCCTCCACACAGCTGTTCGTGCGCCTGCACGTGGCCTTTCTTCGAAAATTCACGCGCGGGCGACCGCAGGGTCGTCGAAGGAGGAATCTCCAGTGTTGTGCTGGTGTACGTGTACTACGGGACGAGTGTGTGGGTACGCCAAGGCAAGAGTGCCGTTTCGAGAGACTCGGAAGTCGAAGGCTCATGGCCGCTCGCGTGTCTTAGTGCGTCCGGCCCGACGAGTCAGTCGAGACGACGCCTAAGAACGCGACCGTTGCGAGCACGACGAGCACATTGCTCGCAACCTGGGCGGAATTCGGTCCCTGTCGGTAACAGGAATCCACTCGAGGCACCGAGGCGAGGCCGCTCTTGGGCTCTCGGATTTAATTAGGTAACAGAGGCTGCGAGAGAACGGGAGAAAGAGAAAGAGGAAGATAGAAGAACCTCGGCAAGATGACGATTCTCTCGAAAAAGAAGCAGAGCGGGAACAAGGACAGACGGGGCGAAAGCTCAAGCGGCTCCGAGGTAGACGTCCACGGGGTCCAGAGCGAGCATGGCGCCGCTGGATCTATCGCTCTGCCTAACAGTCCCTACCAGGTACGTTTGTTATTTACTATTGCCCGCATATAATTTTATTACAGTAGCCTATTTTTCGCCTTTGCGATTTTCGCTTTTCTCGAGAGAGGTACTTTAAGCTTCGGGCTTATCTTGGGTAATGACGCACTATTATTTCGTTTTACTCTATTGGTATTATCTACATTATTTTTCATTGATCAATGGAAAAATTAAACTTTGCTGTTGGAAATCGAGTATTAATTTTGCTAATAATTACGTATCATTTCTTGTAAGCACACTGGGTATGTAAATACGGATTTATAATTGAAAATGTTTTCTAAATTTTTTTATCAAGGTGTTTTATTCATAAAATTATTTTTGTGAATTCTTGATTTTTAGGTTAACTATCTCAATATTGTCTAACTAGGATCCTTTTTTTCTTTATAAAAACCCCACAGGTTCGGAGTAGTAATGGTTTCACAGTAGATTTGCATGGAGTACAAAATGATCATAATCCTGGTGCAATAGTGCTCACTGCTGGTGGTTCGTATGAGGTAAACAATAGTCTTGTATTATAAATATATTTCTATATTCTGCAATTTATCAATCTATATCTATTTTAGGGTAATGTTGATCGTCGTGAGGAAAAACACTTTGATGAAAATGGAAGCTCCAGTCATGGCAAACGTCATCGCAGACGAGCTAGTCCTCACAGGTAAAAAGATTTCTTTTAATTTAAGATTCCTTTAAAATATTATTTGACAGTGTTTAAAAATAATTATATTTTCAGTGCATGTATCAGCAGAAGTTCTCGTAATAAGAGAGAACGTGAAAGGGAAAGAGGTCGTGGTTCTGGAACAAATGGTGGCAGTGGCAGTGAACGAGAAAGAGAAAGAGAACATGAAAGACAGTCAAGTCCTCCAATTGCTTCCAGTAGCAGTGGCTCATTACAAGGTAAATTCAATTTTTATTGACACTTATTATAATATTCATTTTAATGTTAATTTATTAAATATCTAATAAATTTTGGAAAGAGAAATACAATGTAAAATAAAACTTTTAAAAATATAATATTCATGAGATAAATTTGACTCATCTGATATTTAAATTGCTAATCATTATTTGAATGTTTAGGAGGGGAAGGTGCTGTTATGTCTAGCAGTCGAATGGCTATTGTTGCTGCAGCTGCAAATCTTGAACATGAACTGGCCAATGGATATAACAGTGGTGATGAGTATACTGGTAGAACAGGAAATAACTTGACACTTGCAGAATGGCAAGAGGTTTGTATTATATAATCTAGTTTATTCCTATTAACATGTAACGAATTAATTTTGGAAATTAATTAATTTTATTTTAAACAGCGTGATAGATGGTTTGAAAAAAGATTAAGGAAAATGGGCTTTATTGTAAAAAAGATGGGAGAAGATGGAGCTTGCCTTTTCAGAGCTGTAGCAGATCAAGTATATGGAGACCAAGAGATGCATGGTGTCGTTCGAAAACATTGTATGGATTACATTGTAAGTATTTTTAATTTCTGTTGTTATTTTGAATCTAAAAAGTGCTTTAAATAATGTATTTGTGACTTTTCATTTTTAGGCAGCCAATCAAGAATTTTTTTCACATTTTGTTGCTGAAGATTTCAGCACTTATGTTGACCGAAAACGACAGGAATATGTTCATGGAAATCATATAGAAATGCAGGCTATGTCAGAAATGTATAATCGCAGTATTGAATTATTTTGTTACAGTACAGGTATAGTATATTTTTTAATATATTTATAAAGTAGATCCTTAAAATAACGTTAATATTTTATTGATACTTTTTAAATGTAGAACCAATTAACATCTTTCATGGAATGGTAAAAAGTGATAATGAACCTATAAGATTGTCTTATCAAAGAGGAAGTCACTACAATAGTATTGTAGATCCTTATAAAGCAACAATTGGTGTTGGTCTTGGATTACCATCATTTAACCCTGGTGCAGCTGACAGAGCATTAATTTCTGATGCTGTGAGGCAAAGCGAAGATTTACACATAGAACAGGTATATTACTTTACTATTGCTACAAGCTTACAAGAAAATTATATTTGATATACTTTTTTTAATTTAAAGACGATGCTGGAAGATAAAATAAAAGCTACTGATTGGGAAGCAACAAATGAAGCTATTGAAGAGCAAGTAGCTAGAGAAAGTTATCTCCAATGGTTGCGAGATAACGAAATGAGAAAAGCAGTAAGTTCTTTTACCACTAAAACAGTATAATTTTTATTTAAAGAGCAAGGTACATAGAAAAGTTTACTTTTAGAGATCAGCAAGCAGTAGCAGCACAAGTACAGTGACAAGTGCTCAAAATAGTCATTTTCATTCACATAGTAGTCGAACCCAACAAAGAAGTCATTGTTCTTCTCCTACGTCAGTCAGCCAACCTAATCAGGAATCTTTGCGCAATTCTCCAAAAGTATGTTGATTAATTTATTTTACTAGCAGAAACAACATTTGTTATTTACATTATCATTATTAAATAATTTACTTTTCAGGTAAATGAGAGTGTACGTTATAGTAAAAGGTCCCCACAGCATCAGTCGAGTTCTGGAATACCACTTCTTTCATCTGAATATAAAACTCCCTCTGCTGGTCCACAAGAGCCGGTACCTGGCAGTAGTAAAGAAACACATGCATCCCCGGATATGTCTCTTTTCAATCGTCTTCCACCAGAAGTTTTTGGTAAATTTTAATTCACTTTTGTTAACACAAAGGACTTGACTTTAACTTTATCTCACTACTCCTTTAAATTATTCTTAGGTTTAACTGACTGGGAAGACAGCGACATTCTATCAAAGGTGCTAGCTACATCACAGCAAGAATACCTAGATAGCTTAAAACAAACACGCACCTCTGGAAGCGATTCCAACGACACAACCGACTCTGCTAATAGTTGAATGATGTACACTAAACGACGATATAAATATATATATAAATATATATGCATATATATATCTCTCTTCTCGTTTCAAGAGAAGTAATTTTAAAAGAATTCGGATCAAAGGATGTATACATTTTTACGTCGTAGAACGAATTGATCAAACGTCTCAGTGCGCTCAGTGGTAGCGCAAGCTCCCCTTGCTCATTTTTCAATGAATCTTAAATTTTTCATTTTTTTTTGTTTATTTTCTTTTAAAGAAAAAAAAATTATTGTAATGCGTAAAAAAATGCGTAATACAGAACATTACTTTTTTTGTTTGCTCTCATTACTTTCTATTTGTCTCTACATACTTGCTCTTTTAATTTGCGATTTTTTTCTCCTTTCTAATTGGAAATATTGTGAGAGGTTTTACGCAAAACACTGCTGCATTTTGATTTGTATAATGAAGTGATAAATAAATATGAGTCATTGTGAAAGTACGCAGTTTCGCCGTACTTTGAGAACGACTCTTGTATTGTAATAACAGTATGTATTGTTGATGTCAATGACCTTATATCCTAGATCCAAGCCCTTGCTTCGTCGAGCCGTTTAACTTTGTTCAGTATGAATGCGCGATTAAATCGAGAATAAGCCGTTCGCAGAATGAGCGCCAATAAAATGCAAATTGAAAATTTTAATTTTGAGACCTTGTTAGGAAAAGGCACCTTTGGGTAGGATACACATTGTGTTATTTTTTTCTTTTTTTAGTAGTCTTTTATTTATCCAGTTATACAATTCTCTGCTATTAATAGAAAAGTTTACCTGGTTACACGTGTGAAAGATTCGAAGCAGTTCGTAATTAAGGTCCAGGAACAAAACCCTAGCAATGCCTGGGTCGGCAAGGTAAAGCGAAATAATGAAAATATCCAGTAGTTTTTTCAACGGTCACTTTTGTTCGAAAGATGATTACGGGAGAAGTGAAGTGCATGCAAATTCTGCGACATCCGAACGTAGTGTCTTACTACGGTGCTTGGCAGGAGCTTGGGAATTTCTACATACTAATGGAATACGCGGCCCGAGGCACTTTAAAAAATCTTTTGGATAAAAGAACTACGCCTTTACTGGAACAAGTATGTGTACGAAACATTTTTGACCCTGTTAGATTTTTTAAATACTTTTATATTTTTACAGGACTGTTTGTATTTATTTGCCCAAGTGGTACTTGGAGTTCATCACATACACTCGAAGAATATACTTCATCGAGATCTGAAACCGGAAAATATCATGCTTACAGGACGCATGGGAGATATAGTGAAAATCGGTGACTTTGGTCTTTCCAGAGATTACAAGGAGTAAGTCTTCCAACTACGCGAGAATTTACTAATCACTTACCAGACATTTAATGAAGAATGTTTTTTCTTATTTCACCGTCTAGAAATAATGCAAGTCATGCAGGAACGTATTACTACATAGCTCCGGAGATGCTGAGGAAGCAGCCATACGATTTTAAAAGCGACGTCTGGAGCATGGGGGTTGTTCTGTATGAGATGCTTACTAAAGAGCTCGCCTTCCCAGCCTCGGTAATGAAATCTTACATAAATTTCATTATATTATAAAAAATTTTAAAATATCATTTTTTAAATTCACACTAAACTTTTTGTCGATCGTCATTGCAGAGCATGCAGGAAATAATGGAGATGATGAGTAGAAAACCGCTAGAATTGTTCAAAACTTGGAACGTTTCTAGAGACAGCAAAATTATCGTCTACAAGATGCTTCAGGAGGACGCCTGTAAACGGCCCTCGACTAGATTGCTTCTGCTATGTCCCTGTCTCGCACCGCACATAGCCAAAGTCTACCTGAACCTGGGGCGGGCTTACGCTTCATCGCCACAGGGCTTTGGGTTTGGCATCTTCCATCAATTTTTCAACAGACTAGCAAGCGACATCGACTCCTGAAAAAACGCTGCTACTACTTGGAGATTATCGTTTGTTGTTACACTATGTATTTTAACGCTTTTAACCGTTCAGAATTTTAATTTCAATTAATAATAGATCCGAGATGCGTTAGGTTTAGTTAGATTATAAATTCGTTTCATTTCAATCAACGATTGTTTTATACATTTAGAAAAGTTTATATAATACTAAGTAATGTAAACGATTTTACATAAATGTAGTAAGTAGAAAATAATTATATTTTACGCTAAATAATAAAAATACTGGATTTATCATTAATTGCACACGAAGCATTTGTAAATTACAGCATATAAAATAAATAAGAAAGTTTATCGATCGTTTAAATTTGGACTACAGCTCTTGAGATCCTGCATTGGCTGGTCTCGCCGCATTAGGTCGTGCTAAAATATAAAACGTTTGCTTTAAGTTTTCGTGTAATTTACTTTTCATAGTCTAAAGATGATAGTTTAAAACTTTACTTGGACAAGCTTGCGGTTGAAACTTGACGTCGTCGATCGCGAAGCCACCGTTGCTCGCGCTTCCCTCCAAAATCAACCGGTAAGGCGATCGACCTTCTATCGTCACCTGAGCCCAAGTCCACGAGGGCCTTGGATTGTTGAAACCTTTCGCCGTCAACGCCCAAAGCTACGCGAAATAAAACACAAACTCGTAAATAATGCAGCTGTAATACCTTTGGGTAATTTTGGTATTAAAGTGACGAGCAAGTGACTAAAATTACCAATTGTTGATCAGACTCCTCGTCGTCCTGGCTGGCCTCGGGCGATCCGTTAGCCTCGCCGGCTGACATTTTGATGATCCTGAGGCTGGTGGACTCCTCGACGCCGAACGCGACGAACCAGAAGCTAAAGCAGGTGAGCTCGTCGTCGGGCTGCGCGGTGATTAGGGGCGAGCGCAGTCTTACCTCGCGCTTTTGGTTCGGCGAGAATATATCGAAGAAGACGAAGTCACCCGACGAGCCGAAGGTCTTGTCCAGGAGCTGCGCCGGCCGGTGGCTCGGATAAGCCCGCTGCCACTGCAGCCGCGGGTCGCTCACGCCTCCGCCCGTCATGTTCTCCCAGCCGCACAGGCCCTTCTCGAAACTGCAGTCCTCCGCGCTCACTACTGCACTTACTGGCCTGACTGTAATTTTATTTTTTCTTAAATTATTTGCCCTCTAAAATATTAAAGTGACATTTATTACCAGTGCAGTTTCCAGTGTAAAATGCAATATCATCGATTGCTATGTTGCCGTTGGCACGATTTGGGCCCCAGGTACCCTCGAAGACGACGTGGAAGTCGCGACTCGCGGTTATACTGGCCTGCGCGTAATTCCACGTTGGTCCTTGATTATTGTACAATTGCCATACTGGCTTTGCTGCATCGATACTCTCGCCCACCGGTTGAATCAACACCCTCAATACACCTACGAATTTCAACGACAATCAGTTATTTATTAACGGTATAACCGCACTGCGTAAGTAGATAAAGCCAGATACGCCAAGACATCTGCATTTTCCAATTCTTGCACGAAAATTGTCCTGCAGGATGGATGGATACATGTTACTAAAAAAACAGACGAGGCAATATGCATACCGAGGCTGGGACCGGTGGAGTCGATGAACGACTCGAACATGAGGTACCAGAAGGTGAGGCAGAGCGGGTCGCTGGTGGCCTTGATCTCGTTGCCGAGGAGGTAGGCGGTCCCGGTGACGGCCGGCGCGACTCCGCGCGTCTGCAGCGCCATGAAGTACTCCTGGCGGGGCCGCGTCGCCGGCAGGCTGTACGGCTTGCGCTGGTTGCGCGGGTTCAGCGTCTGCTGGGAGACGCGCTGCCAGTCGACGCGACCCCGGCTGGGCAGACTCCCCGATACCGACGCAGCGCCCGGCTCGCGGCTGTTGAGCCACTCGCACTCGTCGATCTCGAAGGTGCAGTCGCGCGGAAAGTGCGTTGGCGCTGCTACTTGCGGCGAGGCTGCAATTCGTGCGGTTCTTTTTATTTCTTTCACATTTTGGGTATTTTATGGGGTCGTGTATAAAGTTTAGGTATTACAGTACCGCAAATCCCAATATTTAAATATGCTTATTGCACGTTCTTGGTAACGTAACGTGTTTCAAGTGTTCAAAGTTTTTTTTTCACATTTTGATTTGCAGATCAGAACAGAGTCGACTTAACCGGACAAAAAGCGATACTAACTGGGACACGGTCCAGTGGTGAAGGCAATATCGTCGATGGCGATGTCGCCCATAGCCGTGTTCCCCACGCTGGCCTCGATGATGAGCTGAAAGTCGTCGAGCGAGCTGACGGTGACGCGCGAGTCGAACCACGAGTTGCCGGCGTTCCCCTTGAGCCGCCAGATCTCCTGGGTCTGGGCCTCGAGGTTGCGCGTGTGCCTCAGCGAGACCTTGAGCTCACCGATCCCCGAGCCGAACATGTGGAAGGAGAAGTGCATGCACATGGGGGCGTCCGTCGCCGAGGCCGGCAGGCTCGTGCTCACCAGCCGCGCCACGTCGCCGGGTCTGCGGGGGTGGCTCGAGTCGATGTACGCGTAGCCGCCGCTCGAGAGGCTCGCGTCCCGGTCCATCACCGGACCCGTAGTCGGATTGCTGCTGCCGCGGCTCTGTCGTTCGCAGATAGAATTTGAATGTACAGGTTGAGTGACATTTTAAATGTACGTAGTGCAAATTATGCCTATGTTATATATCTTTGAGTGCAGCTGTAATGAATTTGTAATAGTTACAATGCTCCAGTCGAAATCGTCTTCAGCCTCGTTGGACCACTCGCAAAAACCTCCGGCGAAATTGCAGAAACCAACGCAAGACGTCCCCGAGGGTGGCTGCAGGTCTATGTCATCTACAGCAATGTATCCGCGGTACGATCGGGATGGATCCGTAGCGTCTACAGGTATCCCCTCTATAATCAACTAATTCACAAAAAGGAGCACGTGAATCTTTCGACTATAGCACTTTTGAAAAGGACGAGTCATCAAAACGAACGATAAATAATAAATAATAAAACAATAAATAATAAAACCTCATCGGCGGTTGTACTCACGGTATGGAGATCGGGATAGGTGTAGAGTATCTGCGCGTACTGCCAGGTGCCGAGGACGTGGTAGTGCGCGCTCCAGAGTATGCGCTCCTCCTGCTGGAGCTGGGCGGCCGCGCCGGCGGGGAGGGGTCGCTCGCAGGAGGCCGTGAGGGGTGTGCTCAGGTTCGCCTTGAGGGCCGTCGAGCTGAACTCGTCGACGCCCGGGTGCAGCAGGACGCGCAGCCCCGACGAGCTCAGCCCGTCCATCGCGTACCTGAACGTGAAGCAGATACCCAGGACCCCGGTGCTGCCCAGCTGCGGACTGTGCAGCAGCCCGCTCGGACTTATCACCTCCTTGGCGGTGCTCGAGGCCGAGGCGCCCGACTTTAGCGGCGACTGCGAGGTCTCCAGGAAGGCGTACCTAAACGGCGGGAAATTTTGTTTATCCTATTTTTTTCGACGATGCTATCACGCGAGTGGAAGATTGAATAGCTAATGAGGCATTGTACGCGGGTATTAGTTATTGGATGGGCGATATCATCGTACTCAATCAAGATTTATCACGATTCGTATAAGGAACGCGCGAATTGTAATCGCAAACAATGAACATCGCTGTGATCTAATTAAAAATCAAAATTAATTAGAATAATCCTAGATCCACCGCCGCGATAGCGTCATCCGCGCGAAGACAATGGGGAGCTCTCCCATCGCCGAAAAATCCCGAAAAAATTAGCAAAACAGCGAGAGACAACAAAGTCCCGTTACGTCTGCCTGCGGAAGAAAAAAAAATCCGGAAAAACTGACCCTCCCTCCATGGTTCCGGCGGTGGTGTCGGTGGGCGGGCCGCCGAGCCAGTTGGTGGCGAGGCCGGTGCCGGGCGCCCACTTGAGGCCCCCGCAGCCGTCCATCCACTCGCAGAGCGACTGCACGGGCAGCGGACCGAAGTCGCAGAAGGCCTCGTCGACGCTGGCCGTGGGGGAGGGCGCCGCCGGGCCGCCGGCCTCGTCGCTCGAGTCCGGCCCGGCGCGCTGGGCCAGCGTCCACGTGGGCCGGGTGCTGACCCGCGTTCGCCGCGTGCTAATCCCCTCCCCGGGGGCCGGCACCACTCGCGGCTCGACATGCTCCACTTCGTCGTCGAGCGACTCGACGGAAGTCTCCGTCCATACTTCTGGGGTGAATGGGAACTCTGTGGAAAATTCAACTTTCGCTTAATTTTTTGTTTTGAGATGCGTGATGACCAAAAAAAAGTTTAAATACCTAATGTAATGGCTTTTTCAACAATGATCGATGATTTTTTTATTATTTGGTGTAATGAATGGATTAGATTTCTTTAGTGGGTTCATGTAAGTCAGGCAGGATTTGTGTCATTATTGAGTTTTATTAAATACGTTTTTTGTCATTGTAATGAATAAGGCATATCAGCGACACGCGACCTGTTCAATCTGCGATTGATTACTTAATTTTTGCACAATTTTTTATTGTTCACGAGCAACCGAAATCAGTTAACATTTCAGTAATTTGTCCAGTTTTTTTTAAATTCCTTTACATTCCTTTTTTTATTTTCGCAATATTAATTAATATAATTTCTAAATTTATATTAAGGATTTAAAAATAACTGAACAAAAGATAAGAAAAAATCTTGATCACAGCATCAATGACGACCCAAAATCGGCAGCGATCAAACGTCCGAAAAAATTCATCCGAAGATAGGCATGTAGAGACGTGTAACGTTTAGACGCAATGTCAAGCCTCCATGGAATAGTGCACCCAGTTTCCTCATTCAGTGAAATAAATACCGCGAGTACAATGGGCTCAGGACGCGGCGAGGCCGGCGACAAGAACATCTGTCGATTGCGAGGCTAATTAGGATATCTCCAGGTGGATATATCTATATGCCACCTACACGTGTGCACAACGAAAGGAGAATGAGAGCCGGACGCACAATATGTCCTGGATTGTAAATAAAAATAACGATACGATCAGGGGAAATAGTAATAATGCTAGAGAAAGACAAAATCAATAAAGGCGGTGATAGCATCGGGAAAAAGAGGTGAATAAAGTGAAAGGGGGAAATGATACAATAATAGGCATAATGCTTATGTGATTTCGGTGGCGTGCCAGCCGACAAGTGTCCATCTGTACTAATCTAATTTTAATCGCAGTTTTCGCCGAACCGGGATATCGCTACTGTGGGAAAGAATTTCACTTGGTATCAGAAGCTTTAATTTTTTTTCCTTTATGAATTGCGAGTCATTATCGAAACAATATAAACTGCGAATGATCTTTGCAAATAATAGGAAATGGACGTAACTTTGGTCCTTGGGTAAACAGGACGCTGTACTTAAAGGGAGTACAACAATATGTTATTGGTTACGTAAATGTAATTTCTTGAATAAAAATGTGAGCTGATTAATTTTCAAGCAAGGAGATTACTGGAAATTCTATTAACGATAGTTCTGAAATAAGTGTCTTGTATTTTTGGAAATTTTGTATTCATTTATTCCACTGGATTTGTCATATCTTTGAAACATCTTTGAGGGAGGCTTGCGCAGAGTTCACGTTTAATTGAAAAATCAATTTTTTCCTGGATTTCTTTACCTTAACTCAAGTAATAAAAAATTTTGTTTAAAAAGGCTTATTTTCAAAAGATTACTTGTACAGTACAAACTCCTTTTTAACAGATTTTTTATTCTAAAAATAGTTAAATAAATTTTAGAAGCAGGTACCAAAAAGGGCATCCGCCAAAGTTACCCTCAAAACCACAAAAAAACATGCACCAGAGATAAAATAATAAAACGTACTGAGCGGAGGCTGATTGAGATCTATCTGTTCTCCAAGGAAGGGTGTCTCGACGGCGGCGGGTAGCGCGTCGCTCCCGTACCCCGGCAGCAAGAGCAGCGCGGCCAGCAGCAGCGCGAGCAGCGGGTGGCTTCGCCGCGGCGTCATTTCATCCTCATGGTGTCGCGTCGCGCGTCCAACTGGGCCGCTCGCGGGCCACGCGGTTCCGCCCGAATGCCGGCCTCCTCGTTACGCCCGAGGACCCCCCATACGCGCACGCAGGAAATCCCCCAGGCGGTGCGGCCGCGCGCGAGAAACAATGTGCGCGGCCGTCCCCACCCTCGGCCAGATAGCCTCCCCGATAAATGGGCATGCCGCCTTTCATTCACGCGCGGATGTATAGCGCGGGGTACAGTTAGACGCCGGCGGCGGGCCCGCGTTACGCCGCGCGCCGCTTCCTCGACGCGGCCGACGATAAGGGCCCCCGCGAGCGGGCACGTGGAATTTGCGCTCTGTGGGCGACCGAAGCGGGAGGGGTTGGCTATTGGCGCGGCGGTCATAGTTCATGCTTGATTGAGACTTCTGTTTTTTTTAGCTGATTTGCCGTGGGTGATTGCACACGGTGAAGCGGTGGATTTAATCAATTATACAAGGTGCCCTCTCGTGCGTCGATTTTTTATGAGTCCGGCCGTAAAGGTGGAGTAAGATTTTCGTATTACTCTCAAAATTAAGTATCTTATATCGATGGAACCACAAGAATGATAACAATGTGTAAGGGAATCACGATGTGGTTAATAAAAATGCATTTCATTACTGGATTTTTCAGGTGGACTGCAGATGCAGGTGTTCTAAAACAGGACAATAGTCATTTGGGAAGGCATGTTTTTATACTGGATTTTTCGACGCTGCATTTTCTATGGTTGTTACCTGGGTATAAAGCGGAGCTATATAGGCATAAAAAATGTATCGCGTGACTATTATTGGAATTAAACAGAGCATGAGGCGAGAGCTGATTAAAAGCTCATCTGGCCTGTTGATGCGTTCCTTAATGATCGGTTTAATCCGCCGGTGTGGGAGCTAATGTAATTGCGCAAGTTTTCGCAACGCTGTAATCCGATTACTTCCCGACAATGCTAGCGCGTCGAATGGCTGTATATTCATGCGATTTTTTTTCACAATGCTTATACATTCCGCTTTAACGTTAGATTTAATTACCTGAGAAAAATATTTATTCTTTAAAAGCGCTCGTTAAATTAAAAAAAAAAGAATCGAATTTCTCATTTAAATAATGATCTTATCATCTTTTAATTTGTGTAATTTCATTTTCATAATTATAATATACCTACTTACTTAATAATCTATTAATCGATTTAGTTGTTAGACATTTAATTATAAGTATGTAGTAATCATTATATGTAAATGAAACAAAAAATCGGTAAAAATATTCATTAGCGTTCAGTGGAGTTGTGGAGAAAAAAAAACAAGTGGTTATTACTTGCGAGTTCATTTACACCGTCGGTGGTTCAAGACCTTCATAACATTGTTAATGTACGGTGTTCAATGAACCTTTCGAAGGTCGAGAGATGCTTCATGATTTCTTTGTGTGATTGCATCGCGAATTATATTTGATTTGTTTATTTAATTACAATTATTTTTAGAAAGAAATAAACTTAGTGATCAAAATAATTTAATAGACTAAGAAGAAAAAAATTAGTAACAATTACAGAAAAAAATGAAGGAAATTATTGTACGAATTTCTTTTTATTTATAAAATTTTAGAGAAGATTATAACATAGATTGAATATTTCATTGATTGATAAGATTCTCAATTGTCTCCAAGCAACGAAACAAACTTACCGCGCAGACTCAAGTAGTTTACTCCTCAAAGTGTGTGAGAACAAGAGACAATGAGTGTAGTCACAAGGTAGGTGATAATAATGCTTTTAATTTATTAAACTACTTATCAATACAGTGCAAATTTCTGTAATAAAAAATGTTTGCAGTTGGATAAAGACGGGTAAAGTGCACGATTTCGTATTCTTGGGAAAAGAAGTAATCGCTACTACATCGGGAAACCACCTATTGTTTTATAATTTAGTTAAAAGGGAAGAAAGAATAGAGTACTTTAACAGTGCAACAAGGGGCGAAGGTGTTTGCTGTTTGGCTGGACATTCGGTAAATTCGCGGCTTTAATTAATAATTAACAAATGCATACTTATAAAAAAATAATTTTATTTCGCAGATTATTCCAATATTTGCCACTGCAGAACGGCGCTGCAACCCGAAAATATTTGTGCACTCCTATCCCGAAATTCGAAAAATTGCAGAATGCAGGCTAGTCGAGGGCCTAAATTTCTATCTATCCTGTTGCTTTCTTGGCACGGAGTTCCTCCTAAGTCTGACTTCGTTTCCAAACTTCCAAATCATCGTATGGCTCTGGAGGACTGGAGAAAAAGTCGCCAGCGTCGATACAATTCTTACGGATGAAATTCAAACGATCGAGTACGATTCTGCGATTTTTTTTATTTTATTAATTAATTAGTTTTTGTTCATATTTATGACTTTTCAGAGCTTCATTAAATTCGCCTAATTTAGTATATCAGTTTTCTCCTTCGGCGGGAAAATTAATGACCTACGAGATGTACGCGTACTCCAAAAAAATATCTGTAATAAAAAATATTATAAAGCCAACAAGTAATAAAATCTCTTGCGTTTGTTGGACCAACAATAACAATTTGCTTTTGTGTGATACATTTCGAAATGTTTACATTGTTAATAGCGATGGGAAGAAAGTTCAGTTGGTATTGCGGGGAGATTCGAATTTGGAAGCTCAATATCGAACTATTGTCTTTCCTTTTTATAATGGATTTGTTCTATCAGATGGCGATTCGTGTTTGACCGTAAGTGCTTTATACAATTAATAGAATTAAAAATGCATAAAATTATATAACATTTATTTATTTTACAGTATTACAATAAATCATTTTTAGACAATAATGTAAACGAAACTTGGAGTACAGCATGGACTGTAAAATGTGCGACGTTTCCTCTGAAATTGACGCAAGCACGTCACAAGGAAGCTATTCTGCTTCAATGCGAAGATGGAAAAATTTTTAAAATTCGATTCACCCAAGAAAATAAACCTGAGATGGAAGAGATTTTTAATGATTGTAGGCGATTCAAATTGATGGTCTCTTTAAAGCCAGCAGAAACTCGTGCTGTTCTTCTTGACGCTTCAAATCACTTATCACTTTTGAATATTTTCAACGGTAACGTTAGTTCGTATTTTAAGATAAACGAAGAAGGTAATAAATACAATTACTCAATTTTATTATAAGTAAGTAACTTTATAAGTGCAAAATTCTAAAGTAATTTCTTGTTAATATTGCAGTACTTTGTGTAACGTCACATCCACGTGTTCCTTTGGTGGCTCTTGGCACTTCAAATGGGAAACTTTATTGTTTGACAGTGTCAGATGATAATTTCAGTATCATTAGAAAAATATTTTTACATAGAGTGCCTTTTGATAAAATAAAATTTTCGAAAAATGGAACGATGTTGGCTATAGCTTCTTCTACTATAAAAGATATTTTCCTATTAAAAACAGTGATCAGTAAAGAGATAAAGGTGATGTTTCACATAAAATGTAGTAAATCCATTATGGACTTTCTAATATATGAACGAGAAACGTCGTTTAAACTGTTAATTCTTATTAACAGTTTCCCAATTAATAATGTTGGTAATTGCATTGAGGTGTATTCTGTGAAAGAAGTGGAGAACTCGACTGCTAAAATGTACGAAATTTTTTTGCAAAATTGCTATCAACACCTGAAGTATGATCCTGGAGAGTTATGTGACTTTTTAGGCTCGCCCTATCTTTCAAAGCAATTGCATCTCTTTAAATTTGAGGTACAATTTTATGCACTGAAGTTTTAAATAAAATTATCCTTTTAAAATAGAATTTAATGTGTTTTAGAACAATTATGACTCGATTGTATTGTTCGATGTGATTTCTTCGTCACATTCTTTGCGAAAATTCGATGTACATATTTCAGAAAATTACTTAACTACAAGTGGTTTCGATGGTAACGTAATTTTGAGAAAGCATTCTGATCTATCGAAAATCATTAGCATTTTCATGTCCCATCATTATCAGGAAAACGGGATTAAGTGTTCAATAACATCACATGATGGAACTGCCGTAGTAACTTTGGGCAAAAATGGAAGCCTCGTAGGTCTTAAGTTGAGGTAATTTTTTTAAATTTAATCGTATTCAATTGAATAATTTATAAAAGCATGAAATGTTTTACAGTGGTGGAGCCGAAGAACTCGATAAAGAAAAGCAAAATGAGGAACTAGTAATTTGGAAAGGAGCTGAAAACAGCGTATTTTCATATTCTGATGAACAAACTTGGTTAGAGCAAGAGGAATTATCAATCCTTCAAAGGGAAACGAAAAAAGTGTTAGCAGTAAAAGATAGCATTATGATTGAACTGAGATTATTAAAATTCAAGGTAATGCAATATTTAAAAATTTTGTTCGTTATTAATAATTCATTTACAATGTAACATTTAATACAATCAGATAAGTGAACTGTTGGATGCTAATGAGTTAAAAAGTCCCGAGTCACAGTTGTCGGTATCAACTTTCGATTTGAATATTGACAAAAGGAAAGAAAAACTTCGTGCCGCTCTGAAAACTAGAGAAGAAAAGAAACGAGTACTAAAAGAAAGACTCGATGAAAAAGAAGAAGTTATAAGTCACCTTATGCAAAATTTCTGGGATTCGTTGGAAGTGCACGACTGTACTTTGGTCTCTTTTAATGGGAAAAATCGAGTAAAGAACTTTTCCCTGAGACGAATCGACAATCCAGAAAGAATGGACGATTTTTCAATCGAATTGTTCGATATTCCGTTATCCAATATGCCAACAGAATTGAATTTCAATTTCCAAGCAATGAGGCTCGATAATACAATCTCGCGAAAATTTTCCAAAGATTACATTTATTTGGAGTATGATAATGAGATCGTTTTCACTGGTTCGACGAGTTTCAAATGGATTGAAAATGACTTACCACCAAATCAGCTAATGAAAATGTCTATAGAACCAATTCAGCATGATATTATTGACTGCAGAGAAAATAAACTGAGAGTAAGTAAATTTCGTAAACCTATTTTTGACACCATCTCAATTAGAAATTATAAACGTTTGCGTGTTGCAGATTTATTTCAACAGAAAATTTGACGAGATGAAATGTTTGAAAGGTAAATTATTGCAGGAAATTGAAGACTGCCAAATAAAGCTGAACAAATACAAAAGTGAACTGAGAGATGTGTATGGGATAATTTCAAGAAACAGCGATTTTATGAATTTTAAGTGGCAGTCCATAGAAATCCCAGAAAATGTGATAACGGTAAAGGAAGAGGAAGTTATACCTGAACTTCCACCTGATGTTCGATCAAGCTATGAAATG
This sequence comes from Eurytoma adleriae, assembly GCA_900480045.1. Lineage (NCBI taxonomy): Eukaryota > Metazoa > Arthropoda > Insecta > Hymenoptera > Eurytomidae > Eurytoma > Eurytoma adleriae. The sequence continues at coordinate 59,937 of UXGC01000344.1, forward strand.
GAGAAAACGGTAGATTCAGTAAATGTAACAGGAACTGAGGAAGTTTTTGTATATGATCCATCTTTTCGAGAAGCGAAACTAAATGAAATGATGGGAGGGCTTTTGGAAATAAGGTACAAATAATTGTATTTATTATTTATTTAATTTTATTGTAATTCTATATTAACGATATATGTGCAGATGGGAAGATGAAGTTCGAAAACGTGTACCAAAACCAGATTGTATGCTGTACAAACGTCCTTCAAAATACAACATTGACGACTTAAAAGTAATAAATGTTTACAGAGAAAAAGTAGTGATTTTAGAACTAGAGCGCCAAAAATACAAGTCCTTTTTGGAAGCAGAAATTTCCAATATAAACGGTACTAATATAAGCAATCAAAAGTTTTCTAATAAGTGAATAAAGTTGAATCCATTTTCCAGAAAAAATAAAGAAGGAGATTGAAGAATTCGACAAAAGAATGGAAGAATTCGCTTTGGAGAAAATTAAGATCCAATCATCAATCCTGCAGGAAGTCCTACTGCGCCTAAACGACCAAAAGAGCCAACTATCCAAGGACGAAGGGAGCAAGAGAATCTTTCACATGGTGAACAACGAACTGTCCCTGCTCGAGTCCGAGAGCAAGTGTCTGATCGGCGAGGTGGCGAGCATCGAACCTGTGGTTGCGGAGCTGAGGAACAGGTACGAAGGTTTGAGCAAGCGGGATAAGGCGCTGGAGGGCAAGTTCCGAGGGGAATTCGCGGAGCTAAAGCAGCCGATAGTGGAGCATCTGCTACGTCAGTACAAGAGGCGGCCGCGGATCGGGCAAATCGCCTGCACCTCCTCGGCGTGCCTGGTCGAGACGAGCAGGTGCCTCACGGCTGGGAGGCAGTCGGCCATACTGCCCCGGGAGTACCTGGACTTTCTCCGAGGCATGGACTCGCTCGACGTCATGCCCAGCAGCCTGCCACCCCAGATCGACGCCAATCACTGGCAAACACTCTGCAGATTGAGGAGGAACAAAGTCGAAATGGAGATTAAGGCAAGTCTAGTTATTTTACTAATTGACGAAAAATTTTAGAGTAGTCTAATGATACAGGACGAGATTGGAATTACAGTTGTAATAATTATGGCACCGAAAAAAGAGACAGTCGCAGAAATTAAATTACTGTAAACTCTTCCTGGATTAACAAAGTTACTACCTTTCTCCCTATTATTTCGTTACTTACTTGCTGTTTGCAGTAAATATTACTTACGTCATACAAAATTGAAACACTATTTTCTTCATAAATTTATTTAAATAAAAAAATTACAGTTACGCATCGCTGCTTTAGAACTGGCAGAGGCCGAGCAGACCTTATTCAACGTACAGAAATTAAGCTCGGTAACGCAGAGTAAAATCTATTTCACGCGGAACAGCATCGAAGAAGAAACGTTGAAACAGTCAAGATCATTGAAAAATCCAGATATTCAACTGGTTTTGAAGGCAGCGCAAATCGAAATCTCAACGACAGGACATTCGAGTGACTGTGAGAACGCTACCATAGTGAACTACCGTCAGCTCGTTGATGCGAATAATGAAATCTTACGCGAGGGGGAGCAAAAAATCAAAGCGATGCGCTCCCTCACAAAGCTAAGCAAATCCATGAATTTCCAATGCTGGAAATCCCAGTGTCTTTCCATGAAACTAAAACACTTCAAGGAGCACTTGGTCGTGCTGCAAAAAACCAAAGTAAGTTTGGTCGTTGTGTATAATTAGTTAGTATATTTGAATATACACTGTCTAATTCATTTGATTGAATTTACGATAACTACTGCTTTTCAGATCGGCAAAGAAATGCAGAACTACCTAGTGGAAAGGTCGGAGGATAGGATTCACTACCGCGGTGCCACCTCCTGTGGCAAGATGCTCCAATCCGTGCAAAAGGTACAATAATTATTCCTCTTCCCTTGGTAACCGAGAACCGAGAATCTACAAACATATAACCCCTTTCAGAAGTTCCAAAGAATGCTAAGCGAGGAGAGAACCGGTTTGCTAAGGGTGATCGCCGAGATAAAGTACTGGCGCCGGCGAAACACCGAATTGATGGAGCGCATCGAGGAGTCCGCGGTGCACAAGCTAGAGAGCGGCGAGCTTCTCGAGGGGGATCAGATGCGCCGTAGGAATCGCTCGTTCCGCAGGAATTACATGCGATCGATCACCGAGCGAACGAGTCTCGTGGAAAAAGTCAAAGAGAGCCGCGACGAGCTAACGCGCCTGCAGACTCAGCTCGAGATACTCAGGCTCAAGACTTATCCGACGCTCAGGTTCAAAGACGTCTCCTATCACCGCAGGAGCGTCTATTCGAGGAAGAAGTAGTTAGAGGTTCATTGTTTGATTTATCTTCCTGATGTTCGTGCGTCATATTTAAATCTACATCTGCATCTTACTGTAGTCATTTTACAATGTATTGTCGTAAATTGTTAACTGTGAGTATTTTGTAAATAAGCAATCATATTAATTGCAGATCGTTGAATTTTTAATGGTTATATTTATATGTTAATGATATAGTTTGTTATTTTGCAAGAATTTTATCATCGTTTACCGCAATGTTTTATTGTTAGTATGCATGTTTTCCTTCTTCGAAGTTTAATAAAAGTACAGCACATATAGTATAAGGAAACTCCATTGATTCCAGTCTTTTAAAATTACGTATTCTGATAATCCACCTGAGCATTAAATTCTACAAACGTACAACCGCAAAACTTCAATCATTATTATTCAAAAGAAACTGCTTGAATATTCAAGGACACCTGCCACAAGAAGTAATATTTAAAGAATTAAGAATTAGACTTGCACTATTTTTCACAATTGTTGAAAAGAAAAATAAATAAAGAATTTCGCTTGAACTTTAAACATTTTTACATGGATGTCGGCCACGGAATCTCGGAGAAAAACAAGTGGGCACAGGGAAGATGAGCCCGATCGGTTGCGAGCCGGTCGAATCCTTTCGCTTTCACACGAGCGGGAAGACGATCCCCTCCACGCGCGCGCCGGTCCCGGCCAAAGGAAAAACGGCGCTCCTATATAAGGTCGCTGGCGAAATGCCGCGCGTCAGGCCATCCTGGCACTCCGACGATCTCGGACTGTCCGCGCGAACCGATCACTTGCATTTTTTTAATATCTTTTCGATTCTGCGGGAGTACGGGTACCATGAAGTGGCTGTTCCTGAAAGCGATTCTGCTCGCTGCTGCGGCTCTTGCCGTCGACGCGAGGAATGAGAAAAAAGTGATTTGTAAGTAGCGTCCCTTCCGATACTGCCAGTGCTCGTCGGTACTTTTTTATTGGGGTTTAAGAATTTAGAGTGTTAGTGTCGACAAACGGTTTGGAAATTCAAACGCGATTGTGTTGTAAATCGTTTCTCTATACGCTGTAAGTGAACACTTTTTGCAACAGTTGATCTCAGAATATTTAATTATAAGGAAAAACATCTTGCTTAAACGAATATTTTTGTTCCGATAAGATAAACTTCCAGTTTTTTGAAGCAATAATACTGAATTTACGTAGCATAAAATAAATTGATATAAAAATATCAATGTAAATAAGTCGCAAATATGAGATCGAACAAAGAATCGGCGAGCACTGCTAGCTGGTATCTAAAATTCGACGCACTGCGGACCGGTTTGCCGCCGCTTTCCCAGCTTGCCCAATAAACTAAAATCTGCCGGTTTATTAACTTTTGTTTCTCCTGATGGCGCCGGCGGGTCGCAGTCACAATGTGCGTACCGGAGATCTACTGGGACGACTGCCTGCAGATGAAGGTGGACTCGTCGAAGAAGGGCATACCGATTTCCTGTATATCGGGCCGCGATCGTTACGAGTGTATCGACAAAGTAGGACGCAAGGAGGCCGACGTCGTCGCCGTAGATCCGGAGGACATGTACCTAGCGGCGAAACATGAGCTCGCCACCAGGGCGCAGTACAACGTCGTCGAGCAGGTGATGACGGACTCCTGTTACCGAGTCTCGATCGTGGTACCGGTCGAGCAGGGATCAGGTGCAGCGGTGATATAACTCACTTGTCGGGATTAGAGTCGAGTTGCCAAGCCGCTAAATCGTTTGAAATATTCGAGATTGGCGTAGCTCGCTGGTTTACTCGTAATTTTTATTCGGTGACGTAGTAGAGCTGCACAAGGTAGTTTACCTAGAAAATAAAATGAATTCATTGTTAGAATTACCTTTAAAATATGTTATAAAATGTTTATATTTTTTTTTTAAAGAAAATTCGTTACTGTTTTTATGAATCAAAATGCAGAATTATTCGAAGTTGTAGTGTTTGCGTTCTAAATAACAAATGTCAAGTCAATGCGTAGAGTCAAATTGCTGACGTTTGCAATTAACGCCTGACTTGCTTTTTTCCTACCTCGATAATGCCGCACTGCTTACTCAGTACCTTCCTTTAATTCAATAAAAAAAAATAATAAAATTAAATCTACTATTCCGGTTTCATCATATAATATTATACCTTAGATAATAACAAAAGAGGAACCGGAGGCTCAGTATCGATACGAGGCAGTGGCGGTGGTGCACAAGAATCTTACAATCCAAAACCCTTCAGGCCTACGAGGCTTGAAATCCTGTCATACCGGGGTAGGTCGCAATGTCGGCTACAAGATCCCTCTAACAAAGCTCTCGGCGATGGGTTTACTGGACGACATCAACAGTCCGGATTACTCAGCCCGTGAGAATGAACTACGTGCTCTCAGCTACTTCTTCAGTAAGGCCTGTCTCGTCGGTACTTGGTCCCCCGATCCTGATATCAACCATCGGCTCAGTGAGTTTAAAACTAAATATTTTTCTTTTCGTAGACATTTTTTTGAAATTTTTTACAAAAATATAACGCAATTCAATTTAGGATTACGCGATAAAATTGTTTGCTGCTTCAGAAAATCACTTAAATATCTGCAAATAATTTTGGCGACTTACAAATTTCAGAGGAGACCTACAACAATCTATGCGCTTTGTGTGAAAAGCCGCAGGTGTGCGACTATCCGGACGAGTACTCAGGATACGAGGGTGCGCTGCGCTGCCTGGCGGAGAATGGTGGGGACGTTGCCTGGACAAAGGTAATTTATGTGAAACGTTTTTTCGGCCTTGGTAAAAAGCCCGAGGATGGAAAGGCTGCCAGCAAATTCAACGCCGAGGACTACCGCTACTTCTGTCCTGACGGGACACAGGTCGTCATCAATGAGAAAACGAAACCGTGTACCTGGGCAGCCAGGCCCTGGCCCGGTTACATGACCAACGGTGGAGTCGCAGATGTCGACGCTGTGCAAAAAGTCAGTATAACAAACGTTGAAATTGTATATAGAGTAGTAAAGCACGTCTGTTATGTTAATTTACCTTGCGACTGTCAGGAGCTGACGCAGTTGGGTAAGCTGGGCGAGGAAAAGAAATCCAGTTGGTGGAAGAATCTGATGCTGTTGAATGATAAGACATTGGCGGTGGCCACTGCGCCGATCGACCCGGAGCAGCATCTTAAAGTAGCCAAGTACGTCGATGTAATTGAGAGGAACTTCGGCGCGCCCGAGAGAAATGCTCGTTGGTGCGTGCACAATACCAAGGCTCTGGAGAAGTGTCGAGCGCTTTCCAAAGCTGCTTATTCCAGGTGATCGATTTACCCTATTTCTTACGGTTGAGTTCAGTGTGTTAGATAATTATATTGTCTTAATCGAGTAATTGTAACATTATTGAAAAATAATCAATTCGTACTATTTACTGAATCGCCGGAGCAGAGATGCTAGACCACGGTTCGACTGTATCCTGGAGAAGGACGAGGATGCATGCTTGAAGGCGCTAAGGGACGACGGTGCGGATTTGCTAGTTCTGAGCGGCGAAAAGGTTGAAGCGGCGATGAAGAATTACAATGCAAGGCCGATCGTGGCCGAGGCGTATGGACCTGGTGCCACTGAGTTCAGTGAGAGACCGGCCGTTGCCGTTGTCAAACGCGGTAGTTACATCAAATCCTTACGTGAGTTTCATTGGCGACTCTGTGGAGTAATTTGAATCTTCATTTATATTCTGGTAGCAGACGCTTAATCGTTGAAATAAAATATCTTTTGCAGGGCACTTGAAGGGCAAGAATTCGTGTCACAGCGGCTACAAGGATGACTTCGCAGGCTGGATTGCTCCGGTGCACGCTATGAAGAACGTTCACTTGATAAATTCCGAGGAAGATATGGCCGAGTTTTTCATCAAGTCGTGTGCTCCCGGAGCCGCAAAGGACTCGTCGCTCTGCAGTCTTTGCATTGGAAATCTAGCCTCCAAGGACGAGAGCCTCGCCGAGATGACCAAGTGCAGCTCCACCGAAGCCGAAGACTACAAAGGGGGTCGCGGAGCTCTCAAGTGCGTTCAGCTCACTTTTAAATAATAGTAGATATAAAAAAGCGTTATTTAAATAAAATTATGTTGAAATTATAGGTGCTTACTGGAGGACAAAGGTGATGTTGCTTTCATCCCCTTGACTGCTCTGAAACAAGGTATAAGTTCAATTATATGGCACTTTACAGAAATATATTTTATGAAATTGAATATTTACATGTGTGTTTCCTTTTTATCGGTTAGAAAATTCCACAAAGAGCTCGGAATTTAATCTAGTTTGTCCGAACGGCGGTATCGCTCGGGTGGACGACTGGGAGCGGTGTAACTTCGGTCTGGAGCCACCTCGCATGATAGTCAGCTTCGCCGGTAAATCGATCAATGCGCTTGAAGAACTTACTCATGGAATTCTGGCGGCTAGCAGTATCTACTCCAATAATCCAGATTACCTTCGACTCTTTGGTAGCTGGGCTGGACAGGCTAACGTACTCTTCAAGGTAATACTTTTCATTGCACTTACAATTTCATCGCATTAGAAAAAAAAAAAAAAAAAAAAAATTCACCGCATTAAAAAAAAAGAAAAAATTACTTATTCTGTTGAACTTTATTACAGGGTGTAATTTACATTGAAAGATTGATTAATTGTAAAAGTTGATTGCGCAATAATTTAGAAAAATTTACACAATTGTTTACTGTCTATAGATTCTGACTTACGTATCTATAAATTAATTGCTATCAGCGTTTTCGCGTTTACTAATTACATGCCAGTATCTCATTACAATTTCTTTACAATGATTTTTTAAATTGACCATGTTTATCTATGTGTTTCAGGATGAGACAAAGAGTCTGATATCCATCGACAACTCGTGGGATAGGCAACACTTCAAACAGTGGGCCGCTGTACAGAGAGACTACGAATATTAATCGCATTTTGTGTATTTTATACTCACATCGCGATCAAATCTCATTGACACAATTAATTTACTTTCAGGGAGAAATTTTCTTTTTTAAACAAAATTTCGGCTTGAAAGTAAATAGCCTGTTTTCCTTTTTTTATAATGCTCAGCTTGGTATTGTAGGCATAAATTCTTTTACGTTTATAGAGGTATAGTGCCGCAATCAGAAAAAAATTTGATAGTATTTATTGTAATAATATTAATTGCTATTTAGTTTTTCGGAGAAATATAAGCGGCACCATATTCTCTTAAAAATGTTATTATTACTACTGTACACTTATTAGAAAACAATTGGTCGGAAGTCGTACGTGGGATTGGTGATTTTTTGCATGTAAAGACTGGAAACCTTCGACACGATGAATTTAGACACCGGACCGTACCGCTTACTGCTGTATTTTTTGTAAACGACATGGAAGTCCGTCTTGGTGTCGCTCGATATTATCACCTTTTGTAGCAGTTTATTTCGAATGTTATTCATTTGCGATTCCGGCAATCTGAAATGTAATTTTTTTAAATAAATATGTGCCTATATTAAAATATGCGAGGTGTCGTATTGAAACCGCGAGTTTACCGATATCTGTCTAGCATTGGACTGGCAGATGACACTGCTTTTCGCCAGCGGGACCATTGTGGATTTTTCAGGTTCTCATCGGTCGACATCACAAGAACTAGGGCAATTTCGGCGCTGATTGCTGCTAAGTGAACCGCAGAGATATTGAACAAGTCCTCGAGAAGAAGCGACAGATCTAACTGTAATGATTAAGTGTATGATATAGGACCTTCTCTACGGTATTCTGATGTTTTTACGTCGGAAATGTTTCTAGTTATTTACCAAGTAACTACCACAGTAGTATAAATCTTCTACTTTGGATGACGCCAAATTCCGGACCTCCTCTATCATAACTGTGTAAAGCGACAGCATGGAAAATGGTTCGGAGAAAGATACTTCGAAGTTAAGGGCCATCAGAATTTTCCTTTCGTATTCAATTAAAGGTTGCTTGTTGCCATTGAAAACTGGGGCTGCTAGATTGATTATTGTTGTCGCCTAGGAAATTAATTTTCTAAATAAATATTTTTTATCACTTCGTGTTTTTATTTATTTTAAGGTGAAACCTCTGGTATGTCGTCTGTGATTAGATCTTTTTTAAGCGCTATCCAAAGCGACGCGAGTGCTGCAATTTGAAGCTCCCGCAATTTCACGTCGACAGTATCGATGTAGAAATCGAATATCTTCACTGCTTGGTACAATATGAACGAGGGGTACTTGTAGTATGTCTGGAAATACAAATAGATTTAACAAAGTTATATTATAAAATTATTGAATATCAAGAAACGATTATTACAGTGGAGCCAACGAGGTACTTGACGACCAGTCTTCTCTGATCTGCGCTGATACCTCGAGAGGGAAAATTCGGTGAAAGCCGATTTTTATCATTCATCTCCATTTGAAATCTTACATACTCGCTCATGTAGTCGATGTTGTAAGCTAACTCGAGAGACAGTACATCATACACTTGTCTTTGCTTCCTTTTAATAAGTGATGCCCTCCTATGTTCTTCCTTGATCTGTAAATTGAACTCCTTGAAGATTAATCTCTTTCAAATACAAGGCTTTACCGTTTAAGTTTACCTTGAAAACATTGGGCTTGGGAATGACTGGAAGATTCACTGGAGATGCCTTGTGATCCGAGGTCGTTTGCTGATGTGAATCCGATTTCTGATGCAAATCAGATTGCTGATACGAATGCGATTGCTGATGTGAAGACTTGCTGGATTGTGCATCGCTGCTCCCGTAGCTCTCCCTGTTTCTTCTTATGCAGAGCCTACCTTTTCCATTATCCGATGGAACTAGTGATCTCTATGAAAATTCAAAATGTTTAAATATTTTGTGCATTTATTAAATTATTATGCTACTAAAAGAAAGAAATTTTTAGTCTTACGGATTTTTCGCGCCTAGCCTTAGCATTTATTAGTTTTCCCGTGGACTGGATATCCGTACTGGATTCTGATTCGCCGTAGATGGTAAAACGCGTCTTGGCAAAAGCTGGAACTGCAACACTAGCATCCGCCGTCGACTGTATTCGCCTTCTTGGATGAACGTGGTTGACATTGTCGATTTCTAAAAACAGTTTTATTAAAATGAAAATTTTTTTAAAAGTACAATAATTCTCAAATCAACGTCACCTCATTAAAATGCATTATGGAAAATCATAAAATGTTTTCGTAAAGTAACGTATTATCACTATAGTTATAACAAAGCATAAAAAATCACAATATGAATAGTATTGTTCAAGAAAAATCTGCTTTCTTTTTATTTCAGAGTATTTCACTACCGAGAATGCGAGATAATCGCACTCGTCGCACGGAAGCAATAATAAAAACAAATTTAAAGGACCTTGCAGACCCCTCTGCCTCAGGGGTCGATCGTAGCTGTTGTCGGAATTCTTTCTTCCGCGACTCGCCGGTAGCGTTGGGCTGGACTTACACCCGGCCTCGAGCGCCGGCATCTTCGCCTCCTGCTCGACATTTTCCTTGTCCACGAGGCTATCTGTATCCGAGTACCGGCTTTGGTTTGCTGACTTGCCGTAATATACCCTCAACATGTTCTCCCAGTTTGAAGAGTTCATTGCCGAGGATTGATCTGCATGTTGGTATAAAAAGTTTATTCATTGCTTTAGAAACATGTTTTTCAGTTTAACATTTTTTTGAGTGATCTAAGTGAATTTATTGAATTAAAATCGTCACAATATTGAATTGTTTTACATTAAGAGTAGAAATAGATAGAAAAACAAAAGGTTTTTAATTCAAAACTATTGCTTGTGAGAACTTGAAAATTGCAATCTTCTGTTGACACATCACTTAAAAAGTCTTCAAAAAATAGAAAAGAGCTAATGAATTTCATTGATATCACTAATAGATTAAAGAACAATCCTCAAACTGTAAAAATAAACTCAAAAGAAAGAGATAAACACACCGAAACGGTACTTAGTATACACTGAACTTCGACACTGCAGTGCGAGCGAGGCAGTAAGGGGTCGGACCGACTCGACTGTCGCTTCGGAGGGGCTCGGCCTGACTGCCCGCCGCGAGGCGCGCTCCGCTCGATTCGCCCGCGACAAAGGCGCGGATGCAAAGCAGCGCCGTTTGTTGTGCTCGCGCGCGCGCCTCGCGACGTTTTGTGAATGACTCTAAATGATTTTACGGGGAACCAAGCATTCCCCGAACGCTTCGTCGGGTTCACGTTAACAGAGCGTAAAACACAACACGAGGACGGCTTGTCGTCGAAGTGGAAACTTATGAATGGCAATTTGGGGATTCAATGGACGCAGCTGACTCGGCTTCTATTATAGTTATACCAATATTTCTTCACTTGTGTAGCACTTAATACTTATTTAAATGAGTATGATTTTTCCGAGAGGAGGACGCGGCTGTTTACGGATGTCGGGTGCACGTTTCGACTGGATCAATCTTATTTGTCGAAGGATTTTTGTTGAGAGATTTTTTGCAGAAAGGCCACTCTCAGGTCGTTCCGGAATTTAGCGTATTGAATCTTTTCGGCGAGGAGTAAAAGAAGACTGAAGACCGAGCCTCCCATAACTAATAGGAAAAGCGGTAAAACGTCGACTATCTCCACTGTACTCCAGCGATCGCTCAACTGTAAATATAGATAAATTTTTCATATTCTTGAGCAGCTCAATAATTTTCAAGCTATTCACCAAATTATACCTTAGATGGCTGGGTTATCAGTTCCGTAGCGATGACTCTTTGGAGAACTCCGCTGTCCCTCATCAGCAGAATACTTATCGAGCATCGAATACCATTAACAATAATCAAATTCCACCGATGATTCCATGAAATTGTAGAACAAATCAACAAATCAACAGGTAAATAGTAAATAATTATTAAACTTATTACTGTTTTGAATGGAAAAATTAACGGCGTAACGCCGGCTCACTTGTTGTTAATGATGCCCCGATACGGACTCCGCCTGGGCACACCCATGGCCATGGTCGTTTGCATGATGGTGTCGAGAGGCTCCAGGATACACGGCAGCTGGTGCTCGATAATCGCGAACATATTGTCCATGGTCATGAAGGCGTAGTCCTCAAGCTGGCAGACATCGTGCAATCCGTCGAAGTAGTTGTTTGGCAGAGTAGCTGCCTCTGCGAGGATCTCCTCGAACATGCGCCGAAGCAAGGGATCCGTCGTATTCTGAAATAAATCGTAAGAAATCTTTTTTAGTATTATATTTTGTCTTTTATATTTAATTTCTAATCATTTAAGTTGACAGATTTCTTGCAAGCTTTTAACATTCAGTTTTTAATTTTTTCTTACAGAGAATTGTAAAGCTTATAAATACTTGGAAAAAATCGTAGTCAGCCGAATTCCGCACGATGCCAAACTTGTAGGAGCGATCCTCGAGAAGGCCCTGCATCGTTGTGAAGGGCATGATGAAAACTTTGACAGCCAGGAAGCTGATGAGAGCTGCGGAGTATGCTGCCAGAATAATAACCCCCGTCATGAACATCACGAGGTTGATTATTCTCACTGGATCGATAGTCGGCCAGACATGCCCTTTAAGTAAATTATGATTTTTAATATTTCCAAAGTGGGATTAAAACAAGTGTAACTAATTTTCTTTCAGTTAGGACAAATTAGGAGTGACCTTGAGAACACAAGGAACCGAACATGTAGAAGAAGATTTCAGCAAAAGACGCATTCAGTTCTTCATTTTTACATTTACTGCGATAAGGCGAGTACTTGTATACGGTGATGGCAAAACAACTCGAGATGAATATGATCAGGAGCAGGGACAGCCATATTCCTCCGTAGAAGGGATCGGAGTAGGCAGTCCACTTTATTGCTGTATAATACGGCCTCTTGATAAATGTTCGGCATCTGCACCAGAACAATAATCCAATTGTTTTTATCGTAATCCGTTAATCAAGAATATTATTTAAGATTAAATCATGAAATCTAAAACAGCGGACTTGCGAGCGACCAGTACTTCACAAGTATGTTACTGTCACTCTAAAGAGTAGGTGTGTATTCTTTATCTTATCCTCTTTAACTTGGTCGAAAAGACTGGAGTGGTGAATTCGATGGCCTCGAGTCTGTCGGAAGTCATGAGGAGTTCAGCAGCTGCGAGGTCCGTTTCGTTTCTCACAAGCATACCCACGATCCCCGTCCACGAGCCGTTCGGTAGCTGACTGCCCCAGGAATCGCACTCGGCGAATTCAACGCTAAAACGACGCAAATGTTGCAGATTAATGTAAGACTCAAACCATTTGAGAGAAAATAATATTTTTAAAATTTATTTTCTTAAAAAATTATTATTTTTCTATTTATTTAGACTATTGCGACTAATCTGATTTTTTTTAAATTAGTACTGTACGTTAGTAAAAGACACCATTCAAGTTAAACAATAGGTTCAGTTGCAACAATCGACGAATATACTAATGTTATTTATTGCAACATAATTGAATAACTTCATTGTTTGTACTATTTTAATCTAACCTTAAAGCACACCATGTTTCGACGAGTTCCCATAGAATAGCTTTAAGCAAAATGTATTACGTTAATTGAAATGTTTCGCAAACTGCTGACGAATGCTCTTGAAGCGTTGCAGCCGAAATTTGCATCGTCCAGGGTCTGTTTCTGCGAGCGAAGGAGGCGAAAGGGTGACGGCACCAAAACTGGTATATTCGAGGAACGAGCCGCAGCTTCTCAAGAGGAGTATTTCCGCAAAAAGACGCAGAGACAGTTGAGGGAACTCAAGAATAAGTTAAAGTCGGAAAAGGAAGAGAAAGAACGCAAAATTCAAAAGCTGGAGGAAGAGGAGAGAAAACTGGAGAACAATTCCGATGAGAATTCAAATAAGGGGAAACCTTGAAAGAAATTGGAGTAGCGAAGATTTTGAATTCTTGAATCGTTATTTAAAGAGACAAATAAAATTAAGTAAGTTCACTGTTTTATTAATCATTAATAATAATTAGTGATAAATGAATATGCACATCGACGTATTTACATATACGAGTCAATTAATTTGCTTATATTAAAAAAATTGCAATGTGATACGATAAAAAGTCATGATAAGTTGCAATAACAGAATAAATAAAGATTTGTTTTAACTTACGTGCAATTTAAATTATCTTGAAGTATTTGAACAATCGTACCAAAAAATCCTTTGATTCCTGTCGTCTTACCTGTAGCATCTCGCTCAATCAAGGAAACAGGTGGATCCTTAAATAATGTAAATATTATATTTAAATTTTACTGTAATCAACATAAAATTAATTATATAAAGTCGCGCATCACTAAAACATCATCGATATCAAATGCGTGAAACTTGCTTATTATATGTAAATAAAACATTTAATAAGTGAAGTACGGAATATATATATCTTAAGAGATTACTCATGAAGAGGATTTTGATTTTTAAAAAAATAGACTACCTGCACGGTAGATACTCGAATGAGTTGGCCGCGTAGATTGCTCCTGCGCTGATAGAGCGCAAGCTTAGTACTGACGAGGCCGTCTTTTTCGCTCCAGGTGCCGAACTCCCTCGAGATGAGTTCGCCGCCCCTGGCGATGCTGTAGACCTCGGTGAGGCTCAGCTCTTCGGTCTCGTTGTTCCTGCGCACCACCAGGAAGATGCAGTCGAGCGGCACGAAGATCTCGGCGAAGAAGCTCTCGATGCTCGTCTCGTCGCGGAAGAAGATCACCCAGTTTATGTACGCCATCGAGATCCACGGCGCGATCTCCTGCGCGAGCGGGGTAGCAGATTCGAGACGTTACACATCCGTCGTTACCCCACGTGTGCGCTTGACGAACAAATGGGTTTACCTGTGAGTATTGCTGCCTCATCTCTTCGGAGTCGTTTATCAGGATGAATAAAGGACGCTTCAGATTGAAGTACTCGTCTCCGATCTGCGGACAATAATGAGAAATATATTTTATTCGACCAAAGAAAATTTCATAGTTAATCTTACCTGCTGTTTAAACGTTTTAACTGCATAGGCGAAAGAGCGGACGTGGAGCCGGGCGATGAACTTGGGAAGTGACATTAACTGCTCGGCGTCGTGAGGGTCTGAAAATATTTTACTGGTCTATGTCTCCGGTTATATCTGTTTTATTTAAAGTTGAATAAAAGTGTTTAGAGATAATTTTTTCAAAGATATCAATCTTTTCAATTCTTACATAAAAATGTTGTATATTTCTTTTGTTCTGAAAAGAATGAGTCAGTTAAATAAAAAAAAATGTTAACGATATTAGTACCGAGGGCTTGCATAGGATCTTCAGTGGTGTACATGAAAATGACGCAGGTGTTGTTGAAGATGGTGTGCACGGCCTCGACGACGCGCTGGTAGATCTGCGGCTCCATGACGAGCTGAGCGCGGCAAGTCAAAACGAGAAAGATGAGGAGAGGCATTGGTGCACAGCAGCGAACACCGCCACTCGCCATGACGATGGCAGCCGCGATTCCGTATCAATTGGGCCGCGTCCGGAATCGCGATATAAACTGTCACGCGGCCGAGTCCTGCCCAGCTATTATTACCGCTCGGCGGATTGGCACCCCCGCCGGCTTTTAGTTTTATCCGATCGTTAAACTGCCTTTTGCGCTCGCCGTACAAAATCTTTTTAAACGATCGATGATACGAAATTTTGCTGCGAGTCGGTTCTGGGATTTATGCGAAGGCTTCTTGGGTAGTAAAAATTTGAATGTCAAGGCAACTGGCGTCGATGTCCACGTCGATCGGTGATTGTGTTTGTCTTTTTATTATAGCTCGTTCTGCTTAGATAAACGTTTGTTTAGATAGGTTATTTGCGCTTATTTGAAGAAGGAACAAAAGTAGACATGCTCGATTTAAAGAGTACAGTTTAATCTTTGTTTATTTAATACATTTTTGATAAAATCAATCTCAGAGTTTCCTGAAATAACTCTTGCACTGTCGTGGCCAACAGTATGCAAGACTTTGAAAACATATGCAGCAATTAAACCATAATCAAAAGATTATTTGTTTAACAAACAACAAGTTCAGTTTGTTCTGTTGTGAGTTTTTCAAGATCCGTCGATGACTCATAATTTTAACTTATGTAATTTCGGTTTATCGTAATTTTTGTGAAATTAGTACAATTGCAAATTTTACCTTGACAGTGGCGCGTGCTAGTATCGATTTCGTTTAGTTGAAAGCTATTGTTGTTGGTTCTGGAATTGCAATATTTTTGAAATGCAATTTACGACAATGTTCAATTTTCAATAAAAAAAAATGTGCATTTATCTTTTGCCTATACAGCAAGACTTTACGTTTTCCGATTCAAATTCAGAAAAGTACTTGGTATTACTCACTCAAAAAATCCAAAAATTTTGTTGCGTACCCACTTTTCAGAGGCGGTAGATTCGTAGCTCTGTCGTATCGGCAAACGAAACCGGATTCCTAAAAAATTAGTCGATGCATTAAAATTTGCAAAGAGAAGGAATATAGCGCGAGTAAATTGCCAACCGGCCAGAGGCATTCGAGGTGCCCCGAGCAAGGCGAGCCGATAACTCGATCGCCCGCGTAATTGCCCACGACGAACAGAGGCTATAAGTAGGACCGGGTCGAATCGAGGCCCGGCATACTGGATTGCCGCCATTTGCGCGCTCGCCTAGGTAGTAGTTGCTGAGCTTAAGGAGTGAGCAAGAGCATCGCTGCGCCAAGATGGGACGGCGGATTGCTTGCCTGATGCTGTTGGCGACTCTCATCGTCGTCACCGTGTCGAAAGAGTCCTCCTCCTTCACCAAATCCCTCGAGCCTAGCAATCCAGGTATTTTTTTGATAATAAAACGACGCCCTCCGTTGAGGCGGGCGAGTGATCGTTGATCTAAATCTGACCTTATTGGCTTTCAGAGGCCTGGAAGGAGGCGCTTAACGGGAAGCGCGCGGTCCATGGCCCGCCCAGCACCAGCATCGAGGAGAACAAGAGCGGCAAGGCGACGACCATGGGTGCGGTGTCCCAAATCGCCAGGCTTTTTCATCCGCTCACCGAGATATGTTTGCTGCTCGTTGACAGCTGGCTGAGGAACACCAGAAATAAGGCCCTACCCTGCAAAATCTCCTCCTTCGTGCCTCTCAAAGGCATCTGCACACCAATTCAGTAGCCGGCCCTCGATCGATGTATTTATTTTAGCTTTATTCTACCTTCAATCGCCTCGAGTGAACGTTGCAGCTCGATTTTGAATCCTTTATGATTGTCTCGTTGCAACTATGTAGCGCGCGCTGTGTATTTTCTGAAATTTTTTAATAAAGATTTGTTGGCGATTTTTAACTATGAGTCGCATTTACTTCCTTGCACTCTCAGTTTTCGTATACGCACTGCATACAACAGCCATTATTTTTCTTATTCCGTATAATATTTTATTGAACTCCGTCATATTGCATGTGTGATTCAGATTAATAAAAGATATGAGATAGCTAGTCTAGATATAATATTCGAATAATATTGTACTATTGATAGTAACAAGTAATAAAAAAAAATATGTAAAAAAATGTTCATGTTTTCAATTGTTTATAAAAAATTCTAGTTGTATTATGTTGCTTTTGCTTTTAAAAATGTAGTACCTACTTAGTGGATAGATTTTGAGGAAGTTAGTGTGGATAAATTTATGTATTTAACATAGGTTTACGAATATTTAGTACTGAAACTACCCCTTCATTCATTATGGACACGGGAGTTACTATTTTGAAGCAATTCGAGTAAATATTTTGTAAAAGATGTAAGAAAAATTATGAACATTTTTTTAACAATGAGTGATGGTTTAATAATTTATAAGCCACTCGGCCCCTGGATGGGATGAATTCCTGAAAAGATTTTCGTGTAATTTCGTATAAAAAGTCAAACTAAAAGAAGCAGCGTATCAAAGTAATATAAGTGCAGCCAATGGGAGATAATGAATTCCAAAAATGTTTTCCTTTTAGAATGCTAATACGTAATATCCGCGCTCGTCATTAATTTTTGCCAGTCGTAGTTAAATGGCCGACGATAAGGCCACATTGGCATACGGCGCCGATATCGGACGGTCACTTAAGGACCCCTCAACATTCTCGGTTGTTCTGCGCGACTGTCCCGTCGATTAACGTCTTAGCAGCTAATCCAACGATGCCCAGGAACTTTTTGTTCGTTCTACTATCCCTGACCGTCCCCGGATTGCTGTGGGGTGCACAAGGTGACAGCGCCAATGGTGAGTGACGCTCGCCTAGTCGAACCTACTGCGCATTACATAATATACTCGATAAGCTGAAGGGGGATATTTGTCGCTCTAATTAATGCATTCTTTTTAATTGCAGGTGCAGCAGTGGATAACAGTAAACATCAAAATATTATTTATCGAAATTACTTTAAAATTTTCCGTTCTTATCCACTAGGCACTAAAAGTAGTAAAAAATAATAAGAATTTCTGTTAAATGTTTTTATGCGATTTTGTGCTTTTTGCAAAACATTATTTTTTTTTCTATAATTAGCCCTGATTTGGCTGCAATGTAGCACTACGTATGAATACACGTTTTAATTTGATTGTGTTTGGATCAAATCTCCACCTCCACTTTGAGGATGTTTTTTTCGTTTTTTTCAAGGATAACTATCCTTTAGTCCTACGGTTCCTAACGTATTGTGTTATGAAAGCAATTTGCCTTCTTTTTCGCCCAGTGCGCAGCTTCAATCTCTCCTTTCTTACCGATTCATCAGCAGCGCCCAGCTTGAAAATTTGTTTTTATCTTTTTATCCCACAGATGCAGGCCCATCAGAAACGGTGGAAATCAAAGGAGGCAGCCCCGTCGCACCAGGTATCATCCGGATGCCGTACGTGCTGCTGCGCTCGACTAGCCGTGTGCCGAGGATGCTATGGCGCATGTTCACGTGGCTGCCGCGGCACGTGGCCTCGCGCGTGGCGCAATCGCTGTCCCGGTTGATGGTCGCCGTGAAGGTCTACGCGACGGACGCGCTGGGCTACCTGGCGAGCAGCGAGCGCACGGACATGGTGCGCCTGCGCCGCGGCGTGCCGGCGCCGTCGAGCACCTCCGGCTCGAAGCCGACCTCTCGAGGCTTCAATTTCACCTCCATGCTAGTCCGCTTGTTCACGTACCCGCTGAAGGTGGCCTGGAGGACGAGCTACAACGTGGTGCGCTTCTCGCCCCTCGCCGGGATGCTGAATATAAGCCAGAGCCTGCTCTCCTCGGGCAGCGGGTTCCTGCGCAGTCCACTGGTCCAGAAGATGGGCAACGCCACCAGAGACGTGGCCGATTATGCAATGGCCGAGGTCTGGAACTTCACCAAGGCCAACGTCCTCCCGCGGCTCGACAGTTTCGTCAACGACCTGAAGGACTCCGGCACCGTGCCGGAATCCCTCCTGGCCGTTCTTATCGAACTTCAAACGCTTTATCACATTTTTAAATTCTTAGGGATGGCCTAGCGGTTCGGTTTTTTCATTCACGTTATCTCGTGCTTTTACAATGTTCTTCGAAATACGTGGTGCTGCGCTTCGATTATTATAAATAAACTACTTGTATATAGAAAATTTATGTTTCTTTGGGATCATTTATGAAGGAATACAAAATAAAATTTCTATCAATAGCATCAATTATTTTATTATTTTTCCGCTTGCAAGCTCGTTTACTATACAAGAGTATTCCTGGCGCACTTTATTCCTCAATGTAAACCCTAAAGATAGATGAGCGTGACAGTAATGCAAAGGAAAAGAGAACACAACTGCAGTATCCGTTTGAAATCTTTTATATTTCATTTATTATACATCATAGTTTAAGCTACCATTCCTCGGGCAAATTCGAGCATGGGAAGCATGGAACGACCGAGGGGTAGAAGACTAAGTATTTTCATTATGAGGGCGCGCAGGCTATTCCGGTCCAAGGTACCTGAGCACGTGATGATGGAACCAGTCAAATTGCACGGGAAGATGCTGTTGACGAGGCTGCTCAGACTCCCCTCGCTCCACTCGTCAATCCCCTTGACAGAGTCGTACATGCGCGTTACGTAGGGCCTCATCAGCTCCCCGACGATCGGAACGTTCACCAGGTTCTTCAGATTGTTCAGCAGTTCTTCGAAATAATTTGTCTGCTCTCCATCGCGCTGCTCAACTATTACAAAGACGCATCTTTTTTAATTTGTTATTAGGCACTTTTTGAAGCAACGCAATGGCTGATTCGTGAAATAGAACGGAAGTAAATCGTTTGTCGGGTTGATCTTAATTGACAAACCTTTTTTTATTAGGTTTTTTCTGGTTTTTAAATATTTTTATTTAAATAGTTAGTGATTTTTAATTTTTATTTTTTCTTTCGAGTCGTATTTTTTTTAAATAAATGAAAAAGAAACTTACAAGCTTTCGCGTTGACGGCGACAACGACCAGGCACAAGAGCACCAGATGGACGAGGATTTTCTTTTCCGGCGCAGACATGGCTCGTTCGCTCGCGAAAATCCGAGGGGACGAAAAAATGTGATTTCGCGGCTCCGTCGCAGGATCCTCTTATAAGGTGTTCTACGCGACGCTTTAGAATTTTCGAGCGATATGCAAAGTTTTCTGCATAAGACGCGTTGCGCGCTGCTTATCGTGCACGTCAAGCGTTATATCGGCCACTATTTCTTCGTTAATGCAAATGTTGATTCTTTTATGTGCACTACTGAATGAGTCATTGGGTATCTACCGGGCGATTAACGACTTGTGAAGGAGCTGTCGATTTTTCGGTAGGGATTGCTGGCAGTGGATCGCTTCGCGTTTGTCAAAATGTCAAATGATCGATCGTGCATTACTCCTTTCCTAAAATTAACGGAGAAGCGGGGAATGTGCGCAATGCAAAACCAGATGCATCGGAATAAAAGTAAAAGATAATTTATTTTCTACAAATTGATGAAAAATATTTTTCACATCAAACACACGCGAAACAAGGGATTTATCGCCGAGCTAGCGCTGGCTACGCAGCACCGGGCAATCAGCTTTGATGCGCACCAAGCTGGTCAAGAATCTACATTTCCTTTTTAGGCAGGGGTAGGCCGCCGAAGAGCGTGTCGACGACGGGATTAAACGTCCTTTTAATAACGTCCATCAGCATCTTCTTGAAGACATCGGGCAGGAGTACCTGGTCGACGAGGTCCTCGACGATGCCGAAAACGCCGCCCTCCTTGGAAGCGCCGCTGCATGTGATATTCTTGGGGCCCATCTCGCAGGGCAACGAGCCGCCCAACATCCTGGAGATTATGCTGTTCAGTAGCTGGCTAACGACCATTAGCGACTCGCCTATGTAGTTCAGCAGGTCCTTTATGAACGGACCAATGTCCGGTATTTTCCCCAGTTCGTCCGGCAACGCTGCCAGGTTCAGATCGTTCTCTTCGGCATCCTGGCTTTCCTTCATTCGAGCTGCAAATCAAAGGCGATTATCCCTTGAGTATATCATTTTACCGCACTGTTCACAGCTTTTAATGATAAGCTGTCGATCGGCAAAGCTCGCGTGCGCCTTAAATTTCCATTTCCCGAATGCATTGAAAAAAAAACAGTTAATTTGCAAATTAGTCCACGAATGCAAGTTTCAAGGTTTCCTAAAGAACCAGCGCTTTCAAGCGGACCTACACTGACCTGAACTGCACCCCAGAGCTAGCAGCAGTATCGTCCCAAGGACGAACTCCTTCCGGTGTAATACGTTCATCGTGGGGTCGGCAACCAGCGAGCGGCCCTGCGCCCTCAATTTTGGCCTCTAACGGTCGGAGAATGCTCGTGGAACGCGCTAATCAGCCCCCGCACTATATCGCCGCCGCGCGACGGACGGTCCTTTTATAAACAACGCTTCTCAATGCCAAAGTCGATAGGTGCGCTAATTCGTCGGAACGAGCGCCGATTAAAAAAAAAATGACTTACCGCATTTTTTACTCAATTGAGCCCGACAATTTTCAACGGCGGAGCGCGCCTTATCGCAAGGCTTCACCTTGCTCGGCGCAGCCAACGAAATGCGATATTATTTGAAGACAGGGAAAAATGTATTTTCATTATTCGGTCAAGAACAAACTCAAGCATCGAGATGATAAGATTCGGGTAACAAGGATCGATTATAATGGGTAAATTTTTACAGGGATCGAGACGTTGACTGTGCTATCTGGTAAATTGGAAGCGACGCCTGAAGTATAGGCAACTAAGCGTACAGCTCGGTCAAGAGCGTCGGCTGTTTCACTGTGAAAATACTTTTTCCTATATACAACATAGTTTTTTATTACATAATGCAACCGCTATAAGACGCACTTTGCAGATATTTACTGTCTGAATTATTGTCTTCGTTTTGAATGTACGTTGAAAAATGAATTTATGCAAAGTATTATAAAACGATTTATACATACAAGAAAAACTTAAATTGTTCTTTTATTCATGAGAAATGCTATCAGCTTCATTAATGTACAGGCAGTTTAGATCTGATATAAAGCAACGGTTATTTGAAAACATTAAGCAACTGTTTGAAGCACGCAGCTCCATCTGTGAAAATTGACCGTTTAAATAATGACAACGCGCACACATAGTTTTCACGCTGTCGATAGGTTCCACGCAAGGTAGACAACTTCTTTTTTTCCTAAACGATAACACATGCAATAACGAGAAACTCGTCTATTGTCTGGCGCGTTGTAACGCATGAGTCGACGCTTTTTAATGCAACCAACAAATATGTCAAGATTACGCGACGTTTTTTATGAATATCTCGGTTGCGCTCGCGAATTGCACTGTGAAAATTAATAATTGTCAGGCGGTTCATAAAAAAAGTGATTATACTCAGAATGCAAATTTGTTGCAGGAAAATGGGGCTACTGACATCGGGCAGCGCGGCTCGCGGAAAAAGTGAGTCACTGTTTTGATTGAATTTTACGATATCGCGGCTTTGGCGAGTCGTAAGCGCGTGCGCATTTGCCTGTGACATCCTAGTGCTTTATTTGTTCTGCATCCTATTTTCTACCCTTTTCTGACCTTGCAAAAGATCGCAGATTCTCACTTGTAATAATCATTCAATTTTACTGTATTTACAATTAATTCAATCACATTTGCGCGCTTGATGGCTCTGCACGCATCAATCGCAAACAAAGAAGATACAGAAAAATAGATAGATAGCTAGTGAGAGAAAAAAAGAGGCGCGCGCGAGGCGCGGAAAAAAGGAGCCGTCTGCGTTCGATACTCATGGGAACCGTGCAAACGCGTGAAAAAAACAACCAGATCGTCCCACGCTCGCGGGCTCCGTCCGGAAATCGGTGCGCCGAAACGATCGCCAAGCGTGAAAGCGCCGCGCGCTTTGTCCCCACCTTGCTCGCTTTTCACGGCTCCCGGGGGGATCTAATTGAATTAGATTTACGCGGACGTTTAAGCGTCCACGTGCTGGATTCCATAGAGTTAGTTTTTTTATTTTTTTGAAAATCGTTAATGGTTATATCGGCAGTCGTAATTCTCTAGTATGTAAGTAAATATTACCTACGTAAATATTACTCATAAACTAAAAAATCTAATTTATTTTGAATAGATCGACAGCAAATAAATATATCAAATCAAACAGAATTAAATCGCACATCACGTAATTTCTATCTAATCGTAATTATTTATTTTACTGCATTATAAATAGTTAGCTATCTTGTCGTAACATTTTTTAATTGAAAAAAATCTAGCACACGACTTTATTTCTGGCATTAATCTCTACACCAGATAAAAAAAATTAAAAGTTTACTAAAAGTCGAAAAAGCTCCGGAAAAGCTGACGTATTTAAACAAAGCCCCAATCTGTTCGTTTTCACTTTCTCTCGATTCATCAGTCCGTTACGACTCTCTTTTTTCACCGTCCCGCACGCGGCTTATCTCTTTCGCCGAGCGAGCGTATACGCCGCGTCCTCCGCGACCCGACCACCGCCGGCGTGGTCTAATAAGCTCGCGCGGCTATAGGTATACGATCATAACGACATTGCATAAGCGCAAGGACGACGTCAGAGGCAAAGCGGCGAAATTACATACGTATCGCAGTTTCTATTGGCGAGTGCCTCTCTCGCCGTTTCTCGGATTTCATTTGAAAAAAGGTACTTTTTTTTTATTATAAAAAATGCGTAGCGCGTGCGATAGCGAATGCAAATTGTTTTTGAAAGCGGGAAATCCCTGGTGGCGCGCGGACATGTTCCTAGAGTTAGTTACTTGCAGTTGTCGCAATAGGTCGTCAGCTATGAAACGAAAATTTTTTTGTTAGTGCATTATTCAAAATCAAACGGTAATAACGGTTCGATAAAACTGTGAAAATTATAAACTAAGTCGCTTTATTACGCGAAAGACTGTTAAGTATTCGGAGAAGCGTCTGATCTTATCGTACTCGGCTGCGGCAGGTTGTCATTAAATTCCGATACTAATATTTTAAAAGGCAGGGGATTCACTGGCTCGTAGAACCGCGACTTAGGAATCGCGGTTGCATATGTGGCGAATCGGCCGAGATTGCGGGGGCGATAGGTTTGTGCACCGGAGAATGTCAAGGTGGTGCGCGCCTGCGCGAACAAAAGGCCGGTGCAGCGGGCGATTATGCCGCGCAAGGGCGTAATGTACGCGCGCGCATCCTGCGAATTCGCAGCCTTGAGCCTCGAAACCCAAATCCCTTTATTAGAAAGTACTTCCTTTGCGAGACGCAGCGCCGTTCGCGCGCGCACGCGAGATCGTTATGACGCGTCAGGTTTTGCACTCCGTTACAGGCGTTCGAGGATAGGAACTGAGGTGAGTAGATCAGTTTAATTCAGGCGGTAGAAACATTTTTTCTTTCTTTCATTTCGCTTTTATTCGTAGATTCCTGATTAAATTTTATTTTAAGGTTTCACCAAACTTAATTATTTAACGTTTCTTCGCAATCTTTATTCTGGAAGAATTAACGAAACTATTCAACTTTGGCTTTGTAATACACATCTGCGTACATAATTATAAAGCAGATATTAAATCGTACTAACCCTATATACCTATACTTGAACGATACAGGGTTAATAATTAAAAAATTAAGAAATTTTTACGATTTTAATGGAATTGCAAATCTTAAATTTATCTGAACCGCTAATTACACGTTAAAACTATTATTGAGTGACATATATTGCGATTCAATTCAAGTCATTGTAACAGCTTGCACCATTGATAAGATTCGGAATGATGCATAAAAGGAGGGTTACAAAAGCTATGCTTTGCAATGAATTGTCTCTTGAGTTTCAATTCAAATGAGTGTTGTCGCATACGTTTTGTTATGTAAATACGCTAAAGAGAAAATTTGCGCTCAAGCACAGAGATATTTTCCTTCACTTTCAGAATCACGCTCGAAAATGTTCCAAGGAAAAACATATTTTACTAAGGCACAACAATTTTTACGCGTAAACTAATAATTTGGCAATATCGAACAATAGCAAATAAATATTCTTTTAACAATTAATTATTTCATAAAAATTGAATTATACCCTGCACACTGAAGGTTTACGTCGCACAGTGTTGCATTAGTCATCGGACATTTAAAGAGTCTTAACAACCAAGACTTAAAAATATGTCATACGCCCTGTTCTGTAAATAAGCCGCGTTCCACCAACGAAATGTTCCAATTTTTAATGTAATTTGTAATCTTCGAAAATATAGGAAAAGAATTTCCTATCCTCTCGTCCAACACAGTTGTTCCAATAACAAAGGCGTCGGCACACTGCAAGCATTTCTGGGCTCGTCGAGAAATTCGGTCAATCGCCCCCGGCTGCGCGCACATGCGACGTCGAGGCGGAAAAATAAAAGCGACGTTATCCGAAATTCCGTTTAAAAAATTAAAAGACGCCGCCGATAGCTGTTAGTTATTTACCCGCTGCACTGTGCGCTGCGGCGCCGTGAAATCGTTTTTTGACACAGGTGAATGAGTTTTTTCACATACTGCACACTCGCATCGCGTCGCTTCGGTTTAACGCCGATAAAGCATTTAAAAAGCGTTTTATTTTTTTTTCGTCAGTTTTTTTTTTACAAAGTGCTGCGACCCATTTGTCTCGCTCACTTTCCCTTTTGTTTACGTCAGACAGGTTCGTTCGAAAATCTGTATTCTTTGCTAAAGTAATAATAAATTTTCACTACCATTATTTCTACGGCAAACGTGGATTTATTCGCGGGTGATGATTACTTGGCGTCGCGTAATAACGGAAAGACATTGGTAAGCGAGGAGGAGTGAATTGGGGCAAACATTTGCTAATTCGAATAACCAGAGGATAATTACAGGCGCGCGAGTAACGATCCACAAAGTCACTTACGGTGACGCTTCAAAATCTTGGAGAATAAATTAAGCAAGGATTACTTGAAATTGATTGTCGTGGCACAACCGGCTAATTACTGCGAAATACACAAATGCATAATTGGTATTTTCATTTTTTTTACATACATGTATATTGCTTTACCGTGAAAAGTAAAAATTGGTTCTTACTGATTACAAGTATCGACATTGAGTTACAAGTCCTCGTTTCGAAACTTAATTTATTAACACTTAATTTATTACTTTTAACAAAACGTTTTTTGTAACCGTGTAAAAAATGTCTGTATCTACATGTAAACAACCCAACTAAGAACTGTCATCGATCTCGCTCTAGTTCTAAAATAAAGCTCACGTGAGAAATAATAAAAATTTAAGTTGCCGAAGAATCTGTCAAAGAAAAATAAAAAATCGTTGCTAAATCCGGCGAAAAATTATAGATCCCCGCGGGGGACTCCAAGGCCGCCAGTTAAGCAACGGCCGGGAAAACACTTTAAATCCGTACCTTCCTCGGCGGACGTCCGATTGATGGCCCGCGGCCGCCTCCCTAATGGGCCGGTGATGCAAAATTCGCGGCTGCCCGCATCGCGGTTACGAAAATAAAAGAGAAAAGGAGGGAGGATGAACAGAGGAACGAAGGTGCGCGCTTTATCGAGTGTAACGCGCGCGCGACGATTGCCGGATTCGTGTCACGCGTGAATCGCTCGCGCGCGCGCCCGCCGCGTGTATATGTACTTTGACTTGGCGTTATCGGCGCGACAGTCGCGCGCGCGAGCCGTCCGCCGCCGGTGTTCGCGAGAGTCCGTCCGCGCGGGAAACGTACCTGTGAACATTTTGGGAGTCTCCGGAAGAGGAGCATACAGGTAGGTACTCGCGGGCGCGAGTACTTTCCTTTCGCGCTTCTTGCAGGTTTACCTTTTTTTGTATGAAGTATATTTTGATAGGAAATAAATTGATTCGCGGCTTTCGATCGAAGTGAGGTTTACATATTCATGAGGGAGATAAGATATTTTTGATGATTCACAAAATGTTAAGCACTTTGAGTTTAATTATTTCTTAAAAGAAAGATGCGCGCCTTTCTTATCGACGCTGTGCAGTAAAAAGTAACTTTACATGTCAATTGAAATTTATTACTATACAAAATACGATTTTTAATTTACATTTCATAAAACTTTACATATTAATTTTTTTTATTGCGTACACGAACCGTCTGCAGTTTCATCTACATTTTTAAATAGTTATCTACTTTTTAGAATTGTGTGATCCACATAAAAAAACCGCGAAACTCCGCGGTACTGACTGTGGTATAAAAGCCGATCGGCCCGATTTCCAAACCCACCATCGAGTAAAAAAAGGAAAAAAATACAAAAGCGATGCGCTTGTCCAGCGAGTATCAAAGCCCCATTATCCGCGGGTCTCTTTTGCGCGTTCTATGGGAACCTCGGAGGCGCCGTTGGGTAGGAAAGGGGGAAAGAGGTGGTGAGGGGTGAGGAGGGGGGAGGAGGGAACGCACAACGCGAGGTGCGCATCCACACCACTTGCACACATTCGGGACGGAAGTGTGCCGATGTGTCATGTTCGAGTGGCTCCTCGCTTTTAGCGACAATGCAGCCGGGTTATATAGGACTCGCGCGCCCGTAGCAGACAGTCGATCGCGACACGCGCTCGCTTCACTTTTCATTTTCGCCTCGTGTATACCGGTCACCGATTTTTTTCTCGCATCACCTCGTACGCATCACTTTTACTTTCGCCCCATGCCATTCGAATCTCTACTTTGTTTATCGAAATTCTTCATCGCTAAATCGAGTTCGTAATTTATTATACCAGTGCGTCAACATATTTTTCGTTCAAGTGAAGAAAGATAAATCTGGAGGAGGAGGAAAAAGTGTGCGAGAGCTGAGATGCGTGCGCCGGAGGGAGGCGGATGATTTTCGGCAAGGCATGAAGCGCCCTGGTGCTAGGAGGCGAGGCTACACACGAACAGATCAGCGAGCAAGGGGACTGGGTCGAGATGAGGAGGATGCGGGCAACCGGCGAATTGGCGCTATTGGCCCTCCTCGCTGCCGCGATCGCAGTGGCAGGTGAGCTCGCATTTAACTTTTACTTTCACCCGAGATCCAAAAGCCCGCATTTTCTTTGTTCCTTGTTGTAATTGTAGGTATCAAAGAGTTTTCACTGAACCTATATACATACACATACTGTGTTTTTAGGTAATAATGCCATTTGCGGTACGAATTTAGTCCTAGATTGCTGTTTTTGAAAAAGAAAATTGTATTTTTTAAGTAGTTACAGAACGGATGCGGCAAGACGCGTTTCTAACAGAGAATGCATTCAAAAGGGGTTAACGCAGCAATTTGAACTTTTGTACTCTGGAAAATGTCGTTGCATCATCGATTATAATGCAGCGCACAGATTGCAAACGGTGGACGCTCAACTGACGTGACGATGCTTTTTTACTTGCGCTTATGAGACACGCGAGTTTTTTTGTTCAATATATTTTTAACATGCTTGTTAAAGAGAGCAAACAAAAATTTAATTACCATTTCGCTACTGCTTACAATTTACTTTTATTAAACATTAAAATTTCCAAAGGCATTGGATTTTTGTATCGCGAAAACTTAAGTAAGCGAGAAAACAAAAAAATCGATTTATAAAACTAAACTTATAGGTGAGGCGCAGCCATGCTCGGACATGGCATGGGAGAAGGTCCGAGGCATGAAGCCTGAGTTCACGAAGTCAATGCGACTGCTTTACACAGGAGTCGACTCCCAGGGTATAGTCTCCGCCTGCTTCGACAGGTAAGGTGCTGCGTTTGACGAGCCTGAATCACTCGGAATACCAAATGTGAAATTCGACGTTTTAGTCATCCTTTATGAATATCGAAGATGAAAGGCATTTCACATCATTTTCATTCTTTTCACTCGACGACAATATGATTCATATTTTACGAAAGTCTGAATTTAAAGTATTTACTTTAGCGATTCGTTAAATTTGAACGAGACTTTTAAAAGCACAGGCACAGTCTTCCGTAAGTAGATACATGCCGAGTCCGGTAAGCCGGCCGGTTATATCCACTCGCAAAAGTGAAATAAAAAGTGTCTTCATAATTTTTCCAGCCGAAGAAAAATAAGTTAGTTCTGGTGATAAAAAACTATCCTTGAATTTTTAAAGACTGTTAAGCTCAAACTATGAATGCAGCTCGACTCTCTGCGAGGAAGCAACATTTTTCGTCGTAAAAAATTCTCTTTCAGCGTTGCGACTTGCGTAATGCAATTGAAAAAAATTGTTTTCACATTCACTTCTAGGTTTAGCCTATCATTATCAAGTATTTTTAGTAATGATCATCCCGAACGTAAAGCCGGTAAACTGAAGCCACACGCTCCCCCGCAATCGCATCGAGTCGTAAAAAATTATTGATGTTCATTCATTCCAGATCTAATAGGCTCGGCGCGCATTTAAATTTTCAATATGCAGCTTAAAGAACGATATTAACACACTGCGATACCAACCCATTTCGATGATTTATGCGCTTGGTTATTGTAGGTGCCGGAATCTAAACTGCAGCGCGTTCATAGTCGACCTTGAGAGGAGCGGCTGCTTCGCCGTGCTGCCGGAAGGCGACGAGTTCGTGCCCGAACCCAATGTCACTTTCTATCACAAGATCTGCTTGAAAGGTGAGAACCACACTTACTTTTTCTGCATGATATCGTAGAAAATCATTTCTTATTGATCGATTGTTACGGTTTTAGCGACGATATTATAATCGCATATACGTTGACTGACACTGCATGCTTGACACGCCTGACGTTAACACTTTTATTTTACGCTGCTTTTGTAATTTGCTCTGGTACGGAAGTAATGATAAAATCTTTTTATATTTTTTTTAAATTGAATTTTTTAGTTCCTGAATCTTGTTCGAAGACAAGGTATTGGCAAGTGGAGCGAAGTTTGGGTTCGGTGTTGCTGGACACTATGGTGCAGATACTGCCTCAGCCGATTTCTCGATCCGAATGCTACGAAACGTGCATTAATCAAGGTAAATCTATCTATAATGTGAAAAACATCGTATTTTCGTGATTAATTAAATACGATGTATTACTTTTGACAGCAAAGTGCAAATCGGCACAATTCCGTACGAGTCGAGATTTAGCGATCGGTGACACGATCGGTAACTGCGCGCTGTTGACGGTGGAACGAGGTACGAAGCCCCAGGCGTACAGAGCCTCTCTCTACAGAGACGAGTATTTAGAATATCAGTGCCATAACATTTGTAAGTAATACCTGTGAATTATTAATTCGTCAATCTTT
The DNA here is from genome assembly GCA_900480045.1 of Eurytoma adleriae. NCBI lineage: Eukaryota > Metazoa > Arthropoda > Insecta > Hymenoptera > Eurytomidae > Eurytoma > Eurytoma adleriae. The sequence continues at coordinate 89,824 of UXGC01000344.1, forward strand.
CAATTTCGCGTCAAATCTGAACTATCCAATTTGTTTTCAGCAAAAACGGATTACTGCTCGTACGCGGAGTACCAGAACAGCTCCATGCCGTACTCGGACTTTAAGATCGAGGGACTAAGTCCACAGCAAGTAAGTAGGGAATAGCGATACTTCGAAATCTCACTGCTACCAATTGGCTTTTTCATTTTAAGTGCGAGCAGAGGTGCGACGAGAGTCGAGACGGATTCCTCTGCAGAGCCTACGGGATCGAGCGCACGAGTCCAAATGTGACCACGTGTTTCCTGCACTCGGAGGACACAATCGCCGCTGGCGTCAGTGCCCTCGTGCCGGCGATTAATTCGTTCTATAAAGAACGCGAGCCCTGCATCGACGGTAATTAAAAAAACGAAAATTTCAAAACTGCCCGACTCGTCGTAGTAGTAAAGAAATGAAAAAGTAAAGCAAGAAATTTAGTAAAACTGAGAATGCTTAGAATTTATTCTTCACGCAGATGGTTCTTTTATATTTTATGTTGCACGTCATCTAAATTTATTGAATGTTACTTCCGCCGTTGTTAAAAATATCCATGACTTATTACGTGTATTAAAAAATTATTTGTACGTTCACAATAATTTAGAAGAATATGTTGTAATAAATAAGTAATTATATCTATATCAATTTCAATTCCTACATAAAATGAGAAAAATTAAATATTTTTATTACAAACAAATGAAATCTATTTTTCAATTTGATCATTAAGAACCGAAAATCATCAATTATCGTTTGACAAAAACCAGAAACCAGCAAAAAAGAAAAATGATAATAAATTGATATACAATTTCAAGTGAGGATTCATTGCACGAACGCGACGATGACGCTGGAGCTGCACACGATCGAGCCGTTCGACGGTAGGATGTACGCGAGCGGCTACAGCGAGACCTGCGGTGTCCAGGGACACGGCGGGAATCTGACAAGGCTGGTGCTGCCGCTGCCCGACCTCAACAACGTCGACTCGACCGTCGCCGCCTGCGGACTCACTCCCGCCTTCTCTTACGACCAGGACAACCAGTCAGTCACGCGAATCTCGCTCTTCATTATTAATTAGCCGCGCAAGTTTTGATTACTGCGTCATATTTCTTTTTTCTTTAGTTTTCGTCATTTGTTATCTTTCATAAAAAAATAGTTTGACGGCTTGAACAACTCATTGGCTGTGTAAATATCCAGCGTCAAATTGTCAACGGTTAAGTAGTTTAACAACTGCATAATGAGAAAAACTATCGCAGGCAATCCTTCGGTCAACTAGCGATAAGGTTTCTAACGAGCCCTTGACCCACTAACATTGTTTTAACAATTACACCGCAGTGTCTAACGAATCGATCCACTTTTCTTTATCAGCGCGTCTACACATTACTTATAGGCGAGAATAGAAAAACTCACTTCGCTAATTAATTGTTTTAAAAACGTCCATCTGACCCATCGACAGGACACGAGCGGCTGTATGGGCGACGGTGGTGATCCAGTTCAATCCGATAATCCAGCGGCTGGGCGATCAGGCGGTGCGCGTCGGCTGCTCGCTCGATGGGGATGAGGTGCCCGGGCCTCGGACTGTCCACTCGGGTTTCACCTACCTGGATCCTAAGTGAGTTTACAATAGTCCCAGTATGAAATAAATAAATAACAAAAGTGCGTATGTTTAGATTTTTATGGTAAGATTATTGTTTCAGCGCTGGTCTACCGCCGGTGGTTTCAGTGGTCATGAACACCTCCTCGGAAGTGCCCGTCGTTACCATGACGATCCTAAATAAAAACCTCAGTCGCGCCGATGTCACCCACGTTGGTCAAGAACTCATTCTTAAGATTCAGATCACACCGAACGAAGGTATAACATATTGGCTTTCCATTGAATTGCCACTTATGGATTAGATACAAATAACATTCTATTTCTGATCTTCTGATTTTTTTATATTCTGATCAATTACAAAAGTGTCAGAGAAATATAACTCCATCAAGTTCATTGATAAATTTGGTATTATAAAAAAATCTTTTACGTTTCTTCTGAATCTGATATATAATACCAGTGGAACTCTTTTAAGATTTGAGAGGAATAAATAATTAGATTTACTTTGTGAATACAAGTGAAAGATCGGATGAAAAATACGAAAGAAGATTATGTTGCGCAAGAATCGTTATCTATTTATCAGAGAACTAATTCTGTTCTTGGTACATTTACATAATTATACGCACTTACGTATTTCAGGCATTCGAAAAAATGTATTTTTCCCCTTATCTCTGCTTCTCGAGTTCCCCAATACGAGAAAGCAAAACACATTTCAATTGTTGGCGCCAGTAATTGATACGTCAGGCATTGTGAATGATTTTCGTCGCAAATAAACTAAAGGATGCTAAAAATTATTTTAAATAAAAACTTCTGCACAAACAGGTCCGTTCGACATAATGGCGGGCCACTTGGTGGCGAGTACAAGCACAGGCGACTCTTCGCTACTGCTGCTGAACGAATCGGGCTGCCCGGTGACGGACGTCTTTCCGGCCCTGATGAAGGACCCGGCCGACAACCGCAGCCTGATCGCCCACTTCTACGCGTTCAAGTTCCCCGGCAGCCAGCACGTCCAGTTCAACGTGATCGTCAAGTTTTGCCTGGAGACTTGCGAGCCGGTGAGCGTGATGTAGCTCTCTCATCGTCGGCGCGCAACTGTGTACACTTTAACGATAACAAGGGGGGAAATCGAATAGAGCGCGTGCATAACCTTGCGACCGGATTAGCTGTTTTTCCCTCAATGTCGTGATTTTTCGACTTTGACACGAGTCTTCTTCGTTCTTTACTTTTTCTTTATAGTTTTCTTGGAGTATTTGTTTGCTAGAGACAATTCGCCGCGGACACGTGCAATCGCGTGATTTTCATTTCGTACCGGAATGACTTGCTAAATCGTTTGCTTAGCGTGGCTTAAGAAATCAAAAAGTTTTTGCTTCGCATTCTTTTTTAAACAAGGAATTTACGGTACAAAATATTTGCAATTAAAAAAACAAAGCTTTACGAGAGTTTGCTAATTTTAGGCGAGGTGTGGCAAGAGGCAGGTATCCTACGGTCGCAAGCGACGATCGTCCGATGAGCCTGCCGAGGTAAAGGCCAATGTCACGGAACTGTACACGACACCCAGCAATCTGACCGAGACAGTTTCTGCTGGAACGTCCATCATCGTTCATGATCTCAGATTCGACGATCAGGACATATTCGCGACACCTTTGAGAGCAAAGGACAAGCCAGACACTCTGGTAATCCTTGGAACCGGTAAAGCTATATATCCTTCACCTTAGCGAATGTCCGAATAAATCGGATTGTCCTCGAATTACCGAAACTAGAATGTAGCCCGGGCTAAAAGGAATTTTCTCGCTCGAATTTCAGAGCACATGGACAGTCAGTTCTGCATGAACGCCTCGCTGGCGCTGTTTCTCCTGATCTTCCTGCTGATAATCCAGATAGTGCTGCTGGGCAGCTGCGTGCTGGCGGTGAGGACCTACAGGCGGATGGCGATCCGCGCGGAGGAGGACCGGGCGGACATCCTGGCTCGCCATCTCTACGGCATCCACGGCGGCAACTTCGAGGTGTCCCGCAGGGTCCGATGGGCCGACAACAGCGTCTCCAACCTCAGCTGAGCCTGCACCTCCCACATGCTGTGTACATACGTGATACCACGGCTTTTCCGCTCCCTCGGCTCTGTACATACGCCTGTACCTTTTGCTGGGCACTGCCTTCATTTCTGAGTCTTCTTTTCTATCAGTTTCATTTATTAAGAAATATGTAAGAAGAAGTTGACGGAGACATTGTTGATGCATTAACGATTAAAAGCTCTTGATTTTTGGCCAGTTGCGTTAGCTTTCTATTTTTATCTTTGATTTAGTTTTTTGTTAGTTTGTTTTTCTCGATATTCTTGTTGATTTTCTTGAGTGAAGCTGCGAATTTAGTAGTTTTGAACATTCGCAGGTGTTACAGGTATTGCGAATATTACCAAAATGTAAAACATGATGAGGATACTGCCAATTTCTAAAGATTACGATAAACCGTCCTACTGCCAGTGCAGACATAGTGACATAGTAAAATAAGAAAATGTTTAAAAATTGTGCTAAATCTAAAATAGTCGTTTATTTAGACTTAATTTTCAGACGGTTAAAGAGGCTCGATAATTAGATAAAATAATGTTAAATGTACAGTAAATTACTTCTTATACGCGTAATAAGTATCAACTGTTCAATTGTTCATATTAGTACTATGTAGCCAAAGAATTGTTTCTACTCACAGCATGCATGTGATATACCTTGCAATACTACGTATCAGTTTTGTTAAAATATTAAAAGATTTTAAATAAAAGTTATAATAAAAAACAAGTATTTGTTATTACAGTTTCATGGATGTAAATGGTAATTTTTATTCAGAATAAGCAATAAGCATGATGTAAAAATAGTTATGTAAGTACAGTATTTTTGATTAAGTATAGCTTATCTAGCGTGCTAATCAGACTTAAATAGTTAAATGTAGTTTTCTTAGCCCCTAATGTTGGTGGTACATTGTCCGTAGTTCACGAATGCGACCGCTGAAAAAAAATTAGTTTTAACGTGAAATGAAAAATCGTTTTATTCGTGCACTTTTGCTATTGCATATCTTATGGTACTCACGATTGCCACAGTTAAAAGCACAATTCAATCTACCGGGGTTCGAGTACACGACACCGTCAGTGCCACAAACTGGGTTGTACTCAGACGTCGCCTGTAGGAAAATAACGAATCTCATTAAACGGACGAGTAATTAACAACAATATTTGCACAATAGTAACAGAAAATGTAATAAGAACAAAATAATAAATCCATTCACTTGAATTATCCAATGTGCAAGATAAGGCTTTTTGATTATTCTAAGAAATTTAAAAAAAAATATCTATTTTTAATTGTGACATGCTCAAAAAGCTTTATCTACATTAACGCTAACGTTAATATTGCATCGAACCATTAATGTAAATAATTGCAGTTGTACCTTGCACTGTGAAACGCATTGGTTGTAAGCTTCGACGTTGGGTGGGGTGACACTGGTAACGAACGGTGGTTGAGTCGTAGGCTCGATCTTAGGTGGGGATGGCAAGGGTGAAGTCGGATTCAGCGGGAAGCGCGACGGGCGATCCGTTTCTCCCGGGAAAAGTATATCCTTAAGTGCATAAAACAAATTATCGTTAATGAAGCGCTACAGCTGAAGAAGAAATCTGCTCGAAAAGTATATTGCAAAAAGAGTGTATTACCTGCGCAGAGACGAGGCTGACGGCAACTGTGATCAGAAAAACATAAAGTATATAAAAAAATAAATTTAATTAAATAAAATTTAATTAAGAAAGGTAAACGAAGGAAAATAAGTTGTTAAAAAAAGGAAATTGCGGTTCGCGCTCCGATAAAATACTCACCGCTCATGAGAGCAACGAACGCCACGTATTGTCCACTCATATTTTCTATCTAGTTGTTCAGGGCGGCTTGAAGTGACTGAAATCACGGCAGATTAGTCCTACTTTATATGTCAGAAATGATTGAGCTACCTTCGCTACCTCCGACTTACAATTCCCCCCAGTCGGTTCATCACCTTAAATGTAGTGGTAATTATCATTGAAATATTATTGTGATAGTTTTATACCCGATGTAAATTTCGGGTGAAAAATCAAGAATTTTCGGGACAATGATGCGACAGTTGGCGATAAGTAAGAACTTAATCTCGCCCAGTTGAGCAAACACGAAAAATTAAATAAAACGATGAATTTTTTTACATTTACGATTACTTTGATAGAATCACGTGGCTAGTTTAACAATTAAAATCGTTCCCACGTCGGCTCGTGGCTTTTTATGCTGTAATCGCAACAGGAAAGAACCCGCATGTTTAATTAATCAAAAAGCTCTCACACGATCGTTTTTCATTTAGTACCATTTACGTAGCTTATTATTGTATTGAAATAAAAAGAAATATAATAGTAGGTATATAATGTTACATATCTTTTAAATGATATTTTCCGTGAAATTAAGTCACAGTGTACATAGAGAGATAGATGATGTAGTTATTCAAATAAGGAGTAAAAATAGCTAACAATATATTTGAAATAAATTTTTTTTTATTTAACAAAGTTATACTAGTTATAAAACAGTCTTTTAAATTAAACGAGTTCTGTCATGGCTATTAAATACGTAAACTTAAATTAACTCCTTAGCCTCTGATATTATTGTCTCCGCATTGGCCGTAATTTTTAATTTCAATCTCTGAAATAAATGAAATAAAATTAATGAATTTAGGTGTCAACGACACGAAATATTTTATTGCTCAATAGAAAGATTTTAGCAGTCTAAAACCGACCTGTGCCAGTGCAGATTCGAGCGCAGCCTAATCGGCCGGGATTCGAGTACCTCACGTTGTTGGTACCGCATACCGGGTTGTACTCGGACGTCGCCTGAAATATCAAAAGTATTAATAGTAAACATTTAATATCTACCAATTACCTAAGCACAGGAGTACAAAACATAAATTTTTAATCGGCTAATTATTCAAATTTCACGTCATCCGCGCGCGTGTTACGTCTTTTTAAATTTTGAATTTTAGAAAAAGGAGCGATTAAATACCAGTAAGTCCAGTATGCAAATGCAGGGGAACTCCTGTTCCAGTGGATTGCGCGTAAAATTTCAACGTCAGAATATTGCAGCCGATTAAAATAATGAGCTATTTCACAATAATTCGTTAAAAATAACGAGTACCAACAAAATATATAAAAAAAAAAACAACAACGGCTACCGAGAAATATAAAAAAAATTTGCAACCAACTATTGCGCAACGAGATTACTTTAAAAGAGAAGCATTAATCATCCTTATAATAGCCACTTTTATTATGTGTAACAATTATCTCGGCTTCACGGACGAATGCGTGTCCCGGTGCAAAAAAGAAGCGCCGAACACGCCTGCACGCGTAGGTTGCTCGCTCGCTTTTTCCTCTGATTCGCGACAAAAACAAGTTGAGTACCGGGGAATCACGAACTCGTTTGACTCGCATGAAGTTTTCCTCGCCAAAAGGAAGAAAACGAGGACTCACCGGACAGCGCTGGATGCAGTTGTCAACGTCAGCGGGTGACATTGTGCTGGGCTGAGGATTCCCCCCCGGCCTTGGGGTGGTGGTAAAACGGCCACCCGGGTTCAGTGGGAATTTTTCTGGTCTGTCCGCTGGCCCAGGAAATAGGAACCCGTCCTGCATCGAAAACCTGTTACGCTGATAAAAAATATTGTTAAAAAAATAATTATTTTAATTTTATACAAAATTGACAGACGATTTCGATTAAAAATTGAAAAATGTCTATTTAGTGTTACAAGCAAATGATAAACTAAAGTTATGAATTTTGTAAAATAAAGATTGTTAAATTTAATTTATGTTGCAAAGGAAATTATTAAATTTCATATATTCGATCATCTGATTATTATTATTATTTGAAATTACCTGCGCATGACAGTGTCCCAAGGCAACTGAAATATAAATAAAAGTCCTTCATTAACGTCGATATTTATTTCCAAAGACACCTGAATATTTGAATGCTTAAAACTTCGAAATTCTGCGTGACCATGTAACGAATCTCCAGAAACTTCTACCATGTGATTCGATCATCGAGTTTATGTATTAAAAACAAATTATTATTAAAATAAATAATAAATATAACAAACTAATTAAAAGAATCTCCGTATTAAAATTTAAGTTTAACTCGAAAAGAAGATTTTTGACGTTAAACAAATATTCTAGTTTTACTCATTCAACTTAGGAGGGACGATAAAATTTGTTTACAAAGTAGGATCAATAACCGAGTGAAAAAAGAAAGACGTGATCTGACTCACAGGCTAACAGCAGAAAACAGAGTAAACGGCTCATCGCGTCTGGCGGCTAAAGGCACTGGTAGGTGCAGACTCTCTGGATCTTCGCAGTACAGAGACCGGGTGAGAGGCTACTGAGAGTAAACCACGGACACCTTTGCTTATATAGTTTTCCTGTCGCGAATGAGTCAATTCTTGACCGAGACAGCGTCCACAACCTCGGCGACAAATGCCCTCCCGCCGATTAAATTCGGTTTTACGTGGAACCGATCTTGATCGTCACGCGATGTATACCGATCGATGTGTATATTTAATAGAAAACGGGGAATCCACATGTACCATACTCTCGCGAGTGGTGAAAACAGTGCATGAAAAAGTGTCGATAATGACTGATGTTCGTTACGTTGCACTGTTTCCTTTTCTGGTATCCTGCATAAGTCACTGCATTCGAATTCTAGAGTAACAGTATCATTCTCATTGAATGATAGTTATCAACGATTAAGCTGAGATGAAGTATTTATCTATCTGCGACGAAGTTTCACTAATGCTTGTCACCTTCAAGTCTAAATATTCCTCAATTATGTTTCATCTCAGAATAACATCATTTAACATCAAAGCAGTAGACGAGCAGGAAAAATAATAAATTAACAAACGGTGAGTTTTTATTAAATTTTGCAGTGTTTTCCAAAGTGCAGAAATTGAGCAATAATTGCTCGGATTTATATACTTAAATTGACCATCAATTGATGAGACAGAGTGTAATGTGAATTAGCGGGGTATGTTCTCTGCAACCCCTAAACATGAGGTAGCATAAGTGTTCGAGATATGTTTTAAATAAATAACTGCTAATGTTTATTTTCATAATCATGAGAAAAGATTATTTATGATGCGTTAATCTTTTATACTTATAATCAGTCCTTGTTAAAATTTTGATTACTTATAATATGTTTTATATTAATTAAGCAATTTTTTTTTATGAGACAGTCGGTAATTCAGTGTGTAAGTACACACATATGTACCGTTCGCCAGATTATTTTAAAATTGATGACGATTTCTTTTATATCTACTACTGATAATAGTTCAAAATCTGCACTAATAATATTATCAGATGTCAATGAAATTAAATTAAAATGAAGATTCATAACTCATTTTCAATTAAGTATATACATTTTTACGAATTAAATTTGCAATAATTAGCTTGAATATTTTGCCTCAATAAATTGTCATGAAATTTTTAAAAACTTTTTATTCCGATAAAAGCTGCCTACTCCGTTATAATTTTCCACACGAGGATCCAGAGTTTATAGATAAAGTAAATTAGCTCATTTTATCAATGTAAAAAAAGAACGGCTTATTTTCAAATAAGGAATTCTCGTGTTCTTTTTTAATAAATTTGCCCGTAGATCCACACTTTATTTTCATTTCTCTTCTGGTAAGCGCAAATTATTATCGATACTTTCAAAAGTGCCACGCGCATAAATTAATTCATAGGCGATAGCTCGCCCATTGATACACCACGCGTCCCTGCGCCTTTTAATCCGTACCCGTAGTAAAAAGTAGTGACGACTCATACAGGCTTATCTTGCCATTTTCGGTAGCAAGACACTTGTCGCTCGCGGACCAGGCAGTGTACGACGCGCCGCGCGGCATACAGTACTTTATCAAGCTAAATCAAGGAAGCCATCCGTCATGTTGAGATTTACTCTTTTCCTTCTAATAGCCACAGGTGAGTGACTGAGATCGCAAGCGGATATTAAACTGCGATAAATCTTAATCCTCGGCGCGTCTGCGTCGATTTTACAGCGAGCCTGATGCACGCACTGGCCGATTGCGAGACGAGGAAGAATCCGGTCACCTGCGGCTGTCACTATCCGCGCATCTGCATGCCAGTGTGCGGCGACGACAATGTCACCTACGACAACAGGGGGGTCGTAAGATGCGTCAACAAGTGCAACAACTCCAGTAAGCTGCGACGGCCGTGCATTCTGAATTGTTCTTGCTCCATTCTATTCGACCAGTATTTTTTCTTTTACATCGCTGTTTTATCCAGCTTTTGTTTATCTATACGCGAGGCATGATCAAGATTTTTTGCGCGAAGATTGATGAAAACAAAAAATGGATTGCCGATCGAACCTGAATGAATCACTATTCCTTCATTGATCGAATTTTCGATCAAGAGGAATGATTCATTGATTATCTTTTATTTATGTTGTACGAGTGCTACATGATTATTTATAAATTTTCAGCTATTCAAGTGCTCTACAAAGGAGCCTGCGGAAGCCCAATGACAGAACCTCCTTCGACGTAACATCTTCACCTGCCTGCTGATTCAGCCTTTTTACCCTCTTCAATTGTTAACAAATGTTTATCCTACATTTTTATAACGGCGACGTAAATACAAATAATAAATAAACAGAAAACGAGTTTGATTCCATGTTCCATTTATGCATTTTAATGAACTGTTAATTGCGCCATTAAAAAACTAAATGAAACTAAATGAATTCGTTGAGTATTTCGCAAGCGGCGCGACGGTTTTCGTCTTCGCAGTAAGCTTTGGTGACTTCAAAGACACGCGCAATTAGCATAGATGAAAAATAAAGCGTTCTCGCAATGAATAGAACCAATTGAACGATGACGACGATTAATCCAAATAGTCAATGCCGCAGGCGTCACGGAAAGCCCGATCGCGTTTCATTATCGGCCACCGTTCCTGCTAATAAGTATCGCGCTGCTCTGTTTACGCAGCAGTTGAACTCGCACTGCGACACCAAACGCAACCTCCGAGACGCCGTAAGCCCTCTCAATTCGGCTCCAGTCGAGTGTGAAAACGCGCCAAGTTTAAATTTTCCAGTAAATCATGTCGAAGCTTTTGATCGTCCTTGTTGCTCTTATTGGTAAACATTTTTTGTAGGGGGAATTTAATGTTTAATTTTTTCTTCTGCCTTTGGGGCGCATCGATTGTTCAGTAAATCGTTTAAACGTGGTGGAAGTAAACTGCCGGAAAGTGAATGCAGTACTATTCTTTGTATTACTGTTTCAAGTAGTTTTAAAAATAATTAAAAATTGCGCTTAAACAACAGCTTTTTTAATTCGTGTAAGCTCGTGTCGAAATTAAAATTCGGTACAGTAGTGTTATCTAGTAGTTTTAAATACATTATAAAAAAAAAGATAATAGTCTCTTATCTATCCGACTTCGTTAAAGTTGATAAAAGGCAGCTTAAAAAGCTTTTTCCTTCTTGTAAACACGAAGAATTCATTTTTTAAATTAAAAGACAAGAGAATGTTTTTCAAAGATTCTGTAAAACCATTTTTTTGTTTATGTTTCTTTTGACGAAAACCTTATTGTAAAATATTCTGCATTTAAAGGACAAATTAAATCGTCTGATCGATAGTATGAATTAATTATTAACTATTGTTGAACTGCACCTTAATTTGCAATCGGGAAAAACTAGACACAGGCAAAATTTGAAATAGACCTAATCGTCCAGACCATCGGCTCGTTTTTTAAACTCCTCCTTTGCATGAGATTAAATTAAAATGCGTCGTATACAAACTAAGCTGATGAAATTCTTCTTAAATGAACGTAAAATATCACACGTGACGTGTATAAGGAGAATTAGATAAAAAATAATTCAAACTTTATTAGTAGCCATGGCTGCGCTGACGATGGGCCAGCTACCGGAAGGTTGCGTCTGCGCGACGCCTGACAACTTCGAACCGGTCTGCGGCAACGACGGCATCACCTATCCTAACATCGAGACGCTAAAATGCGCCGACGGCTGCGTCAAACACAGTTAGTATCTGTTCTTACTTATACCTATAGATTAGCAGAATTTTGCATGCATCGTATCGCTTTACTTTAATATGTTTAGCGCGACTTCCGAGCGCACTGATTGCTGTTCGCGACTTTACATCCGCAATTTTGATTCCAGGTATTCATCTCATGCACAATGGACCCTGCAGAACTTAAAAATAATGCAAAGCTGAGGTCGTGCTTCTGTTGTTATTTAATGGATCTACTGCCGAAGAGAACATCGTTTCCCTTTTCAATCAAGTGTACTTCGAAATTTCTTTACTTTTCATACTTGTGTTATTAAAATAATTTTTTATAATTGTTATTGCAATGTAACCGTTTAATAAAATGATTTATATAACTTTGTAATATAATATTTTATTATTACAAAGTTTTAACCATTTTTCCTTAAAATATTTTAAGATTTGACAAAAAAATCACATTAAATATTAGGTATAATAATAAAACATTTAATTTTTTCAATGCACCTGTTTAAAGAGCAAAGTTGTTTGAATGATTTGAATAATAAGTGTCTTAAGCAACCAAATAAATAATCAAATCTGTGATCATCTTTTGTAGTTTTGAAATTTTATTTTTCTAACAATTCCACTATTTCAAGATGTTTCATATGTGCTAAATAATAAAATGAATAACGAAATAAAACAATTTCTTATCAATCAAATATCTATCTAATGTTCCTAGAAATTCAAAAGATTTTCGAACTCAATGTACGTTTTATAACGTTTCATACATTACAAATACATTAATATTTGTAGAAAAATCCAAATTCTCCAATAAACTCAAATTTTCACTAAACTGAACAAAAATGTTGTCACGCTTAATTTTAAAGCTTAGAATCGAAAACATGAGATTAAACCACTTCCGCGGTTTTCAGATGTAAAAAGTGTCAGTTGCGTAAGTGCGATACAATTTTAAGTTCCCCTGATGATTACAAACCCATTCCCCGAAATAATCGTCTCACAACACAATTTTACACTCTGGGAAAATCCGGACACTCCTCTACTGCGCGCGTTGGTTTAGAACTTTTTTTTCCTTTGAACGCTATACACGTCTCGCGGTCATCCTTGGTCTTGGATTCTTTGCATAAAGTGACCGCAGATGATATAAATATACGATGCGAATTTATAATGTCGCAAACTGCTGATTATTATTCTATTAAGCATTCTATTTATGAACACCTGTTGATTTATTGATAATGCATCGCTTATACTTTTAGACAAGTGGTAAAAAATTAAACAGATGTTGTATTCAACAGATGATGTGTGCAAATATGTGATTCATTTTAAGTTGGCTATTATTAAAATTTGTCGCGAAATCATGATTATTTTCTTGTTTTCGTGTAGCTTTATAGAGAATTTAAGAGAGCGTTTTGTGTTAGGTTCCTTAAACATTGAAATGTTCAACCTGGAACTGCCATACTGCAAAGTTTGCACTGTCGATGCATCATTTGGTAAATACATGAACATCAAATATTTTCTAAGGACAAAGTCATCATTCTCGGAAATTTTTTTAAGAAATATCTTTAAAGTAGTGTGGGCAGATAGCAGTTTTTCCATCTTTGCTCAGCTTTATTTAATTTTAAATTATTATTATTAAACATAGTACAATTTAAATGAATTTGTTGCAATTTCAATTTTGTGATCATTTTTTAATGATATCACATTATTTTAAACATTTGGTCTAAAATTAAAACAATAAGATTGAAAATTCAATGCAGTTGTATTATTTTAACAAACGTAAAGATGGAAATGTCATCAATATTTAAATGGGTTTTTTACTCTTTAGTAAATTTCGACATTTTCGAAAAAACTGTTATCTACGACTAGCGCTTAAAGGCACTGCAAAAAGCAGCAAGAAAAAGATATAATCGATTATGAAAACAAAGCGTCAGACGTACACAATCGCAGCTGGAAAGTGGGGGATGCGCATTAGTCTACCTTCTCGTGTATATATAAGCTGTCGAATATAGGGTATTAGCTCAGAACTCATCTTGGACACGACTGTACGAGAAGTCACATTTAATTTTGATCTTTTACGGAATTAACAACACGATTGCCAAAATGATGAAATTCATCGCTATCTTCTTCGCATTGATGGGTAAGATTTATTTACAACAAAAGTATAATATTTACGTAATATCAATATTACTCATGATTTGCATCACTTTTTAAATTTTAAATTTTAAATTTCACGAAAGTTTAACTGGTTAAAATTAATTAACTATATTTCCTTTTATTTTTACAGCTGTTTCTATGACTTTTGCCGCCCACGACGAAGGCCTGGAGAACTGCAAGTGCATTGCTACTATGGAGTTTTTGCCTCTCTGTGCAAGCAACGGCGTCACATACTCGGGCAACTCTCTGCTGGAGTGTGCTAAGAAATGTCTGAATAGGAACGGTATGGATTTTATTTATAATTTTATTAATTTTTAAAAATTCTTTTGAAAAAATCCATATTATGTTTGTAAATATTTTTCATTCATTTGAAGCATTAGTTATAATAAATCTTATATTACAATTCTGTTTCAGACCTGGTGAAGGTCCACGATGGTCCTTGCGAGGATAATTAAATATTACAAACGAAATTCTTGTATTAATAAGTAAGAATAACTCAGGATTTTAGGAATAAGACGTTTTTTTATAATAGAAATATTTTTTTACATTTTACGCACAACAATGTAATAAAAAAATACGCAATAAAAAGAATAGTTTTTTAAATTTGTTTAATATTACAGTGTTCTATTTGATTTCAACTTTTCAATCCTCCAAAAACAATGTGTTATATGTGTTCTTGATTACAGTTCTCTTATCTATTGCTCGATAACAAATTATTGATATTATGCTCTGTAATCATGCACTAATGTATTTTAGGCCGTGAACACATTTTAGACTGAAACAAATAAACGGTCAATATTTGGGATACTTTTTTAAAGTAAGAGTAACAAGGCATTCACGATCTTCTCACTTCAAGCGTTTCCGAAGCTTCTGCAGAATTAACCCTCTTCCGCTTGCCTTTCCACCCTCTCATAGAACCTTTAGGTCTCGTTCGATTCGCTTGGGCTTTCCCGAGATTTGCAATCGAGGTTTTCCTACCCTCTCTGTCTTTTTCTAATTAATATTGGCTTTCCAAAGGAGGAAACATAATAAAACGTTTAATTTACAGTACTAACAAACAGCTTAAGTAGTGCGATGGGCTATATTAATATAACAACATTCAAGATTTCGCAAGCATACTCACATTCTAAGTTCAAATGTGGAATAGAAGCGAGGGGGAGAGGGAAGTCGGAAATTCCTGTTGCTCTTTCTGCACGATAACGGATTGTGAAAACATCCTCGTTGATAGATCGCAACCAGTTGGAAATGGGGGATCCCCGATCGTTTCACTTCTCTTGTAGGTATATAAACTCGAGCGCTATGAGGCTTCGAAACATTTCTTTCAAACGTCTAAGAGATAAGCTGCTTTTATTTGAGAATTTTTCTTGAGATTGCAACGTTCATCTAACCAAATGATGAAATTAGCAACTGTTATCTTCGTCGGCATGATCGGTGAGAAAGACTTCCGTTATATTTTTTTATACTTACTATACTTATAGTATGTTACAAACTTTGTTATAGAGCCTTACTAATTAAGAACTTTGTAAGGGGTAAGACCCGTTAGAGTAAATAGCCGAACGCGGTGCACATTGATAATTCGATTGATTTTTATTGATACACGATAATCGCGGCCAAAAGAGATGCACTGCGGGAGCTGTGTGAGTGTAACATCGAGATAGAAAAGATCGCACTACTTACTTATTTATCCTCTTCTGTACGTTAGGATGAGGTACGCTCGGTTGTGAAGGACAAGCTAATGAGGTTTCAGTTATTATTTATAGTAGTTTTAACTACGTAATATTCCTAATTATTCTTCACCAGATAACTTTCGATTTAACAAATTCGGGCTTTTATATAACAGCAACTAGAATATCTGGAAAACATAATGTAATTAACTGTTGACAAGTGTTTTCTGAAAAAATCTAAATCTTGTTAATTATAATTATTTATAGCCTTATCATCAATTTCGGCAGAGAAACAGGTAACCCAGTATACGGGTTTAGAGAATTGTCAATGCAGAAACATATTGGCTTTAGCTAATCTTCAATACTTGCCTCTTTGTGGAAACAACGGCATTACTTACTCAAACCCTGCAGTTTTGAGCTGTGCCAAGGAATGTCTTAAAAGGGATGGTAAGAATAATTATTATATTAATTACCTTTACTTTAGTAGTTTAGTTAGTCACGCGGAATTATATTTATCACGCAACTTTTATTTTTAGATTTAGAGAAATTGCACGATGGCCCATGTGAAATGAAGAGTATCTACACGCGATAATGAGCAACAGCTAACAGTTATTTAACTTAGGATAATTTATGTAGTTAAATTATTTTTTACTTCTTGTATAATTAATACAACAGTGTACTAAAAAATATTTGCTTAATTGCAGTAGCCAAATTGGTATTTATGGTCATTATGTCTAACTCAAAACTGAAATATATAAGCGTTTTTAAAAAATTAAATAAAAATTATTATTATACACTGCACATGAACTATTTTTAATCCAGTCTGCTACTTTTTTAATGAGGAAACAGTACTATCGAAAATATTGAGGGAAGCTCTAGCATAGTAGAAATATGTAAATTAATGGTATAGTTTTCGATACCAATTGACAGATGTGATTCGAGAACAAGCGTAAATTTAATTAGCGCTCAAGCGAAGCGAGAGTGATAATCAGACAAGTGCGGTATAATTACTTCACACACGTGTACCGAATTAGGGCTTTTTGATACTATAATGGTGCAAAGAAGACGATCGCTTCGCTCAGGCGCGCGGACTTCTGCAGCATACACGCCCGAATACGTTTTTCCGCACTTGTCTCGAACAATATTTTGCGCGGCTTTTTAAAAAAATTATTCATGTGTGGTTACGCGTACATTTCTTATAATTATACGCAACGTAAAGAATATGAATACCACAATAAAGAACAGCTTCATGAATTTGGAATATCTGTCTATCCCTGTTTATAACCGCAAACGGATCGAGTTTATTACTTATTAAAGTACTTTAACTTTGTTCTTATTTCCAGACCGACATCTATTTATTATTTTACACTTTCAAAGAATATCTACTGTTCAGTTATTGTAATATTATTTATGATAGTTGCGGTAATATTTACAGTCATGCCGACTATCTCGCGTTGAGATACCTGCAGAACTAATATGGATGGTGGTGCCTCGGTGTTTATAACCCACAGCCAAGAAAGAGTAGAAGAAGAAGAAGAAGAAGAAGAGATACCTACAGCTCTTCACGAATAAGTATACTGTCTATAATTAAAACAAGAAATTGCATTAAAACTCTGTCACTGTTTTTACAGAGATTATGCAATTAAAAATAAACAAGTCACTTTTACTTCTTATTACATTATCTATGCATAATTAATGATTCATTCAGCGTAAAAGTTGCAATGTTTTTCATGTGAAAAAATTGATAATACTTTATCCAATGATTCGGAAGAATCTAAAAATTGCTTGTTTTTTAAACATAATTGAAAACAGTTTGGCATAATTATACTCCTCAATAACTTATACCTATATACATTCTAGAAAATGGATATTTATGAGACTCCTGAATTTGTATTCGCTGTAACCCTTCAAAAAGTCGTTGGACTCTGGCCTTACGAAACAAAAGTGAAGCGACTATTGCCGCAATGTGTGTTTTTCCTGGGCACATTTCTGGCGGCTGTACCACAAGTGAGACCTTTTCTTTAATCTATTCGCACATATATCTTATATAAATATCTGATAAGTAGTACGCAAAATGAAAAATGATTTCCATTATATGCAGACTCTAGGATTGATGAAGTTTTTTCACACTAATAGGGATCAAGCCGTACATCACGTGGCAGTTCTTTTGTTTGTTGTTATGGTATCCATGAAATTATTTACTTCAATCGCAGCACAAGTTAAAGTTGGTTGAGTATACGCGCTTTATTTAATGAAGTAAATATAGTAACCAGACAATATAACTGTTATGTTTTCAATTTGCAGCTGAAAAGTTTATATGATGACGTAAAGATAAATAATCAACTGATAACCGACGAAGATGAAAAATCTATACTATTTGATCATAGCAAGAAAGGCAGACTTATTACCTTGGTCTATACTAGTGCGGTTCTAAATAAATACAATTTGTGTTCAATACCAGCATAATTTGCGCAGTCGGAATTTTGAATCGTCGGTATTTTGATCTATCGGAATTTTGAACCATCGGTATTTTAACACGTCAGAATTAAGCGCAATCGGAATTTTGAGCTCTCGAAATTTTGCGCAGTCGGAATTTTGAACCGTCGGTATATTTTAGACACGTCGTAATTTTTAATCATCGTTGTCATTATTTTTGATAATATGATATTTCTGAAATATTATATTGTCTATAATAAACTGTAATCTTAATATTATCGTTGTATTTGAATTCGTTACTTTTAGAGAGCTGCGAGCAAGCGTGCGTTAAAATGCGTTTTCACCTTAATAATCTCTTGAAAAGTCCACTATATTGACCTTCGCTGAGAGAGTAAAATGATGTTTTTCAGTCACTTTACTTCCTGTAGACTTACTGTACTCCCAGACTTTAGTCTCTGCAGACTCATTTTATTCTAAGAAGACATTTCTTACTCTTTTAGTCTTTATTTAACTATTTAACCTACATATAAAGTAAGAATTACTTAAAAACAATTTCTTGAAATTAAATTGATTTCAATTTAAATTGTTGTCATGTAAAGTGGCCTTTTAGTAAGTGATTAAAGTGAAAAATGTTATATGCACCTCGGGAGTAGTAGGCGGTTATTCCGTGAATAATCGCCTATTTTATTCCCTTGGTGCATAATAACTAATTTCGCCTTCGTTATAATAGTAGATTACACAACACGGAAGGTACAATAAGAATGGTCCCAGATCGCGTGTAAATTGTCACTCGAGCCGAAGGCGGGCGTTTTTTTTTTAACTCCCATGTTGCAGATATTACTTTTCGGTCCAGCAAGGCCGAAATTACGGCTTTTGCAATCGAGCGCAGGGAGAGAAAGTGACACTCAGTCCGCTCGACCGAAAAATATTGTTCGATACGCGTACGAAAAATGATTCCCGGAAGATTATGAGTTTAGCGCCCGAGAATAAACTTTTACTAGTATCGAAATAACTATTTAAGCTCGTTTTTTATCTTTTCAGTTTATTCGTTAGTTGGATTCATTTTTTTCATCTTTTTACCACTGACACCAATACTTCTTAATGAACTACATCCTCTAAATGTGTCTCGACCATACTTATACATGCTGGATGGTCAATTCTTGGTAGACAGGGAAAAGTATTACTTTGAAATTTATTTATTTGACCTCATTACTGGCTTCTTAATGTGTACAGCTGTGGTATCTATTGATACTATGTACGTATGCTGCACCGAGCAATGCATTGGATTATTTCGCATTATAGGGTAGATTTTAAAATAAATTTAGTTATTTATTTTGCAACAGATAACTTTTTTTTAATAAGATAAGATCAAGTACAAATGTTTTAAACCTTTTTCAGATCTCGTTTGCTTAAGCTTGGTAATTACTCTTTTAATGGCAAGCAAATTGATGGCAAGGATTATGATGAATATAGTTATCTAATTTCAACTATTAAAATGCATAAAAAAGTCTTAAGGTAGAGTAAGCCATCATTAATATTTTTCGCTCTTCACTAGTACGAATAATAAATAATTTAATATATAATAAATATTATAAGTATATTGTTACGATCGCGAATAATAAATAACAATAATTTATAAAACGAAATGAAACCTTTAGTAACCAAACAAGGTTAAGCGTGTGTACAATAACAAGCTCGGAGATCAATTAACTGAAAAACAGTCGATATAGTTGACCTGTTCAGATTGTGCAAACAACATAAAAATAGCGATATGTAACACTACCCCTACTGAAAAAGCTCAGGTAAGATCTGCATTTCTTGCATCTCAGGTGAGATCTCAGGCGACTTTAAAAGTTACCTAAGATTTTGGCCTGAGAACTCACCTGAGATCTCACCTGAGCTTTATCAGTAGGGTATATATATCATAAATATTATAATTCTAAAATGTGTTCTGTACAGTTTTGCAACAGTTGTAGCATCCACGTATGAATTTCCATTTCTTATTTTGACCGGTGTAAACCTGATTTATTTCAGCACTTTGTCTGTTTTGGTAATATTGATTAAATCTTTTATATTTACCAACTAATTTTTAGAACCAATCAATATAATATGCAATATATTTTATTTATTTTTCATACAGCTGATAATCAATTTCCACGTGCCTATGAATTTAATCAGATTCACATTTTTATTAGTGTTTTTAGCAATACATTTGTTCTATTTAAGTTGGCCTGGTCAAAAATTTATAAACTGTAGTACAGCATTATTTAACAATGGGTATAATATTTATAAATAATTATATATTGTAAAAGTAGTGAATTTTTTCTCAAATAAGAATGTATGTTTTTAAAAAATAGATATTTCAACCATTGGTACCATTGCACAAAAAAATCTAAACAATTATTGAGTATTTTATTTCTAAGATGTATGACACCAAGTACCCTAACAGCAGGCGGATTATACATTATGAATTTTGAGAATTATATGATGGTTAGTTTTTTATAACATTAGTAAATTTTGTCAACGATTCATAAATACTTAACATTAAATGAGAAAGAATCTTCCTTTTTTTACTGAAATTTGAATTATGCACATGATAATGTTGTAAAAAATCCATTGTCATAACATCTCGTATTGAAGTAAAAAATCATTCCAAACACAAGAAGCGATAACGTAATCGTATTCATTATAATTACTTTCGATGTTAAGAGTATATTTTTTATATTACAGATAATGAGATCATCGATATCATATATAACTGTTTTTGCATCGTTCCGCTAAATGAAGTAAACCAAGAAATTGTTTTAATAATAGTTCAACGAGTCGTGTACACTACTGGAATTTGTTATTAATTTAAAGGCTTGCATATATTAAAAGTCGTACTTGACACACGTTGAATCGAAAAATACGGTTCGATACGTGTACGAGGATGTGATTTTAGTCTCGTGTGACCTTTTCACGCAAACGTACATCACACGAGGCTAAAAATCGCATTCCCGCACTTGCATCGAAATGTACTATTCTGTACCAACCATATATCGCCACTTCCGAGTAAGAAGGCACCAACTCAGAACCCTGGTTGGAGAAGGTACCAACTCGCGTGTTCCTTTTCTAATTAATTTGGCAACGCTGCGACAATATTTTTAACACTTATATATATTTTTTATATCGTTATTCTCTGTAATAACTACAGATCATTTTTTAAATGTAATTCTACAAAAAGGCCGTTTATATATTTGTAGAATTTTATTTGACAAATTACGCGTAGTAATATTAATTGTCAGAGAATAACAGTATAAATTAAAAAATACTTATGTCAAAAAAAAATGCAAAAATTTTATATCTAAAGTCGCTTGAGGGGCTTTCTCCCCTCTTTCTTAGCTGACTATAAGACCCTTTGCGTCGCCTTAAGATAACTACTTGAAAACCTGCTTGAAATCCCTTTCGATTTATACTCTGGCAGATGCAAACCTGCTTCGGCGGTTCGCGCTACTGCTAAAAGAAAAAGCACAGAAGAGTAGCCTCAAATTTATTTTCCGTAATTATTTTCCGTAAGTTGGAGACGCGCGAACGGTGGGGATATCCAGTTTTTCCGTCGGCTCGCGTATATAAGTCTCGAATTACTATAATCTGTATTAACTCCTCCGAAAGGTGAGTACGCGCAAATTGCAAAAGCGTTCTTCGAACATGAAGTCAATGTTATTTTCGTGCAGCCTAATTGGTAAAAGATGTTATGCCTATATATAAACTCGCGGTTTTGAAGAAAAAAGGAAGGTACTCTTGATTCGAGCTTACTTGTGAATTTCAGTGCACCTGACGCGTTGCGTTCGCGGTCAGCTGCTGATTTTGCCGCTGGTGGCGGAGAGTATCGAGTTCGACGGCCCCTCCAAGTGCACTTGCGACTTTGCTTACGTCGAGTACAATCCCACCTGCGGGAGTAACGGCGTCACTTACAGCAACCCGGCGGCCTTGTACTGCGATCAAAAGTGCAATGACCCCCGTGAGTTTCTTATTGTTCATCTTCTTAATGCAATTAGACTTATATTATAAAGAGTATTTTCTCAGACTTATATAAAATTATGCTCTCAGACCTAAGTATAGCGTACGAGGGCGCCTGTAAAGGCGAGGCGCCGAAATTGCAGAATTCGACGGAGGTACACGCGACGCCCTACAAATCAAGCACGAGGATCGCGAACAAATGTAATTGCCCGAAAAGCAGCGAGTACAATCCGATCTGCGGCAGCAACGGGTACACTTACCAAAACTACGCCGAGCTGCAGTGCGACCGCAAGTGCCGAAAAATGAGTGAGCTCGACTTTTCTGATTCTCCCGTCCCGCACATTATAGTAGGATTACTGTAGGTCTCGCGATAAATTTTATTTTCAGAAATAGGCATAAAGCACTACGGGCTTTGCCGAGAAGATGAATACTTCAAGGATGCGCTGCCGTTTCTGACGGACGCTCTGAATAGGTGCGCTTGCGGCTACACCGACGAGCAAGACCCTGTCTGCGGCACCGACGGCTATACGTACCCCAATCCTTCGATGCTGCTCTGCGTGACCAACTGCAATAATCCCAGTAAGTGCAGAGAGTATTATTGATAATTTAATCGATAAAAAATTAATCGATAAGAAATTAAGGATACTGGTCGCTCAGAAGTAGTAGCTGCTTAGCTATGTGCACAATATACGCTATGCGCTTGTAGTAGATAGGTAAAACGGAAACGCAACTGCTGATTAAATACTAATTTGGCGTTGGTGAACGTTGAAGGCTTACAAATAGTCCATTTCGGATCGTGCAGAAAGGACCAGACACCGCACAATTTCGGAGCTGTCAGGTGCGACTGTCGTTCCACTTCCAAACTGTACCGGCCGCTGTGCGCGGACAACGGAGTCACCTACGACAACCTCGCGCTCTTTTACTGCGCGCAACAATGTTTGAATCGCCGTAAGTCTTTGCTGAGAATACAATTTTCAATTTGCATTTGCTAATTTGTGCCTTTTCATTTCTTTAGAGTTGGCTATACTTGGCGAGTACCCTTGCCGTGAACAATGGGACGTCGACGAACGAAGTGCACTGTAAATACTTGAAAATGTGACTAAATAGCGATGGAAACATGCGACGTTTAATGGATAAATTTAGAATTATTTTGATGTTAATAAATGGAATTTTTTATTAGTAAGTATTTTTTTATTAACCGTTAACAATGCCGTACAGAATATAAACTTGCGAGAGTTATATTTCAGAGTTCAAACTTTTAGAAGATCATCCCTATGTTTGAACCATACTTGTCTAGCACTTCTAGAAATGCTACTTGTAAAAAGTAGGATGCCAACAAACTGGGTGCACTGTAAATACTTAAGAAGATTAAAACAATTAATTAAATTAATATTATTTTGAAATGTAAATCTTTATAATTTACATTACTTGATACAAAATATTTACTTTTTTAAAAAACAAATTATTTAAGCAAATTATTCTTGGGTAATAAAAATTCATTTATTGTATTCAAAATTTTAAATGTACCGATGCTTATTTTATACCGCGCAAACACTTAATATTTTTTCTATTTGTTTTGATATTTCTTTAAACTATTATTCACCAAGTCAATAAATCCCTTGGCTAAATATTTCGGGACAAGCAGAACTAGGCACTGCCGTAGTCCGTGATATGCTAAAGCGTAGCGGAATCCAGTGAATGTAACAGATTGATCGTTTGCAACACACATTCCACTTAGATAATGTACATTTTTTTACAAGGTCTTATTATGGAAAACCGCTGAGCTATAAAAATACTCTGAAAGCGCATAAAAGCAAGCGTATTTCTTTGGAGCTTCATCAGTTCTAATTCGTCTACGGTGTCTGCATTCACCACTCATCTCGAAGATTTTCAATATATAAGTCTCGATTTTAAGCAATCACGATGAAACTTTTACTGATTTTCATTCTCATTGGTAAAAACATTTCCTCGGTTTCTCATTTTTTATGCTTCTACTTGAACCGAAAAAATAATTAATTTTTTTTTATATAAAAAAGTTACCTAAATTTATTAAAACAAAATATTATTGGATGCAGTTTTCTGTGTCTCCGTACACGAAGGTGATGCACAGCAGCCGCCGATCGACGTAGGAACTACAGATTGCTTGTGCGCTGTAACGGCTAACATTAACTACGTTTGCGGTAGCAACGGCGTGACCTACAGCAACCCTTCAGCTTTGGAGTGCGCGAAAAAATGCACAAAGAAATGTAAAAGAAATTTATTTAATTTGATAAATCAAACGTAATAATAACCTAATGAAATATCTTAGAAAGTGGATATATTTGTTTACCATTTTTCTTTAGTTTAAAACGTGTATATTAACATTTTCTTCAAAAAGTTAATTATTTCAAAATTATTTTTAGCAATCACTCAAGAACATAGTGGACCGTGCCCGTAATCCATGCACAAAATGAAACGTTCAACAATGCAACTATATCTGATTAATTATGTAACAGAATAAAACCTAACAGAAGAAATCATCTTTCTTGCATTTTGTAGTAATTCCGACAATTAAATTTATAATAAAAAATTAAAACATTCATTATCAAATTTTTCTAATTTTAGAACCTAAGATATAATGTTAAAATATCTATTTCATTTATTCGTTTTTTAATACGCTATTTTGGCCTAGTTTAAAAACTATAAATGTAATTTAGTTACACTGAAATAAGTGTCAGTACCAGACCAATCAATGCCATTAAGCATCCACTTATTCACATTCGATTATTGTATGTTAAAATAAATGTTATAGCTCTATTTAAAGTTAATTGAAAGTATTAAAATTTTAAGGAAAATTTTATATTAAACAAAAAAAATGATGACTGTATAACTTTTATTACCTAGAACTATATTAATACATGTCTGTTAAGTTTTAAGATAATTTTAGAATGGTATAATAAATTAATATAAGAACACAAATATAATAAAAAGGGTATGTTTAGCACACCGTTGTAAAAGATATTATGTACACCTAACTAGACTCTTTTTTGCGTAAAAAACAAACACACGTCAATAACCGTTATTTAATATATATTGAATAAATGTTAACATTTTCTATGAATAACAATTTTAATAAAGAATTGAAAATTATTTACATACTGAAGGTCTATGTACAATTGCAGAATTATCAGTAATTTTACGAAATTATGCTTTAGGGCACTGTGAATCAAATATGACAAAAATACTGTATACCAGTGTAATAAGCAAGTATAATTTATATTCCTGTGGTTGCCAAGTAAAAATTAAGTGAAATAAAATTAAAGTAGTAAGGAACTTAGATTAAATTGTTTAAAACTTTTAAAAGTTTACTAGACAATTGGAATGGAAACCTCGTGAATTATTTTGTAGTGTACATTCTTCTAATCGGCAGTTCACAGGAATGCAATCATTTATCTCCAAGAATTTTAATATTACTATAAATTAGTATATTGCTAAACAGCATAAGTAGTCCTGTGACTACATTACAGAAAAAAAAAATTTAGGACTGATTAGCCACATATATAGGTCTGGCCTTTTGTTTAGCGAGATCAGTTGCCTTCTTAGCAGCATCTTTCATTTTTTCAGCTTTGTCGTGTAAAGAATGTTGAAAGTCTTCAGCAGCATGAGACAGCCTTATCATAGAAGGTTCATCAACCTATGAAGATAAAAACATGTGTAAGCTTGTATCAAGAAACATTTAAATTTGACATTTCTAAAAATCCTGACCTTATCAGAAAATCCCATTTGAGAAAGGTTTGGATTCATTAACTTAGCAGTGTTTGGAAACATGTGAGCTAATACATAATTAAAGCCATTAGACATTTTTAAACAGTTTTTCTTAAACCTGTCGAGTCCAAAAGCTTGGATGGCTCGACTGAAACCAAAGACTGAACTCTCAATCCATGCTGATCTTTTTGCAATAGTCCATTGTGGATTTTCATCAGAAACTTCGTAGACAACTTTTTCCACTACGCTCTTTATAAAAAAAATTTCATTTAAGAATGAAATATATCGGTATATCCTATTTACTAGTGCACCATTAAATTAAATGGTGTTACTTACCATAACTTTTGTGTAACCTAAGTTTCTTGTGTATGTGACTAAAGTTTTTTTTTTTGGATCTACTATGCTTTCTTCAACAATTTTAACATTATTTTTGCTGATAAATCTTTCACCCCACTTTGGAACTCTATTGGTTTTTGTCAGTAATCTTTTAGAGTATAGTTTGCCATCTCTTATTTCTCTAGATATTGTGTCTTCACTTATCACATGAGAACTAAAATTAAAAACGATAATTAAAAATAATGGAAAAATCTAAAACGTCTAGAAACATTTTCTCCTTGCACTTGTATGTACTTCAGATAAATTTAGATGTACCTGTTTGGATTTGGATACCTCCGCCAAAAACCTTGGGCAACTTGCTCCCAACTGAACTGAAAGATAGTACTGTTTTCAAAGTATTTGACCATTTTTTCTGATTCAAATTTTCCAATTTTTAGTCACGAATTATCCAGCCAAATATGGCGCTGATTAAATGTCGCTAATCATTGAATTTTTTTTCCCCTTCTTACGTTTTTAGACTTTTATCGACCTGAAAAATAATCAAAAGATTAATGTCTAAACAGTTTACTGGTGGCAATTTACTTTTATAAAACACTGAAGCGATCATCTCCATAAACGCGCCTTGTCGGCGACTAGCGCTTATCAAGGTTAAATAAAAAAGACTAAGAATCCATGGTTTGTGGACTTTCACCCGTATGTACATACATACATCGCCGAGCCGACGGTGGAATTACATAACCTACATTTAGAACAAAAATTTCGTAACGAAAACTGCACTATGCGCTCGCACCAGCTGCACTTCGCGCGGAGCTCCGCCGGACGATCTCCGCCGTCGCCTCGGCGCCTTCGCCGCTCGCCGAATAACAAAACAATGCAAGAAAATCGATAACTCATTGCGTATACACATACTTGCGGGCACTCGCGAGTATATATCCTACGACCGCAGTGCACGATTCTGGGGCCGACGATTACATCGCGCTCGGCCTTCGGATCGAGAATCCGAGATAGTCAGCGGGGCTCGCGGATCTTTAACAGTGACTACTCACCTTCTGCTGTCTTCCGAGCGATAATCTCACTCACGAGGCATGCTTTCAATTGCGGTGGCGCAGCCACGCGCGCCCTGCACGCAGCTTCGTCTTCGGCGTTCGGCTGCCGCACAGCTGGCCTGGAGAAATTCGAAAAGTCCAGGGGTCGGAGGGGGAGGAGAACGGGTTATTACGTTACTTCGGTGTCGCTCGATTGGCAAGTAAACTCAGTAAAGGCCATTGCCAGCAGCGGCATCGCACTAGTAGGTATCCTTCTTGCCTACCCCATTCATTTTCGATACTCTCCACTCGTGCACCCCGCAGGCCGCAGTGTAGCAGCCACAGCACAGGAGCTGAAGACGGGCGCGCGCGCATCCGACTCCGCGAACAGCCGCGACGTGTCCGGTGCGTGCCGCGCGAAGATCGCAATGAACTGTCGGTCGGGTCGGGCTGCGTCGTCGTCGGCGTTGCGCTGACTGTACTACTGTTGAGGAAAAAACAGCGGTGCCGCGTGCGCGTTCGTGCGTGGAAAAGCGAGCCGGACCGCGAGCGTTGACACAGCATCGGTGACGTCGACTCAGTTGCGAGGGTCCAAATGCTCGGGACGACGCGCGCCAAGCGAAAATGAGGTTAAGCGAGCCAAGTTTCTGGCTGCTGTGCCTCTGCTGCTGCGTTGGCTACGCCGTCGCCTGGGACAATGAAGAGCTGGAGGTCTTCGACGTCGTCGAGGAGGTCAACAAGAATTTCTACGAGCTCCTAGGGGTGCCTCAGGTATGACAGTGGTCGGCGCGAATAATACTGGAGTGCCACTTTATTATACTGGAGGGCGCGATTTAATTTTTAACTTTTAGCGGGGGTGGGTCTTGTGACTCCTAAAGTTCCAGCTACAGTCGAGTTTTTTCTTAATAATAATTATGGTTTATCAGAGGGAATGTGTTTATCCATTAATGAGTATTGGAGTTTAATGAAACTCCAAATGTGCTGTTCACTTTTTTAGTGTTTCGGAAAGAAAAAGAGGGGACCTTATTTTAAAGATGAAAGAAAGTATTTCAATGAATTAAATTAATATTCTTGTAATATTTTAATTTTCCTCATTTTTATAAAGTACTTGAAATTCACATTCTTTGAATGACCATCCTAAGGTAATCGGTTCTAAAAAACACATGGTTGGGAAACATATGGTTGTTAAAAGTCACAATAATACATCAATATTAAAAATATTTTAAACAATAGTGAATTATAAAATAAATAATATTTTACTATAAATACTTATTTGAGTTTTATTTGAAATTTCAGAATGCAAATTCTTCAGAAATCAAGAAAGCTTTTCGAAAGCTATCGCTCCAACTCCATCCGGATAAAAATAGTGCAGAAGATGCAGAAGTGCAATTTAGAAACGTAAAATGACTATTTAATTATAAAATATATTTTTTAAATATTTCTCATATAAATATTTTTTATTCTATTTACAGTTAGTATCAGTTTATGATGTTCTTAAGGATGCAAAGAAAAGAGAACATTATGATAATGTTCTCATTAATGGACTGCCAAATTGGCGGTCTGCTGTGTATTATTATCGCCATGTGCGAAAAATGGGTCTTCTTGAGCTCAGTATCATACTTTTTATAGTTATAACAATTGGTCAGTATTTAGTTTCATGGGCGGCATATTTTGAAAAAAGATATACATATGTAAGTTATTCAAAAGTCCTTGTTTTTAATTAGTAATGAAAAAGATTAGCTGATAATATTTTATGCCTATAGGAACAAGTGCTTGGCAGTAAATTGCAAAAATTGCAAAAGAAGAATCGTAAAGGTAAAATGGACGTTCCAGACCTGGCAGAGATTTTAGAGAAGATACCTACACCTAGTATGTGGAATACACTTCCATTTCAGTTGCCAAAGTGGACTTATACTTCCATTGTTGGTATTCCGTCCACCATTCGTAGTATACATAGAATTTTAGAGGAGCGAAAGCAAAGGAAAAAACAGGAGGAAGAAGAAGCTCTGTTAGTTTTTAGAAAGCATGCTTAAGTTGCTTATTTTTTTTGTTTATTCAAACAGCTCATAAAAAATTTAGCAAGTATTTTGAGAGTGTTGTAAAAAAACAATATTTTTTTATTAGTTTGTTTTTTAAAACAAAAATGATTAATACATTTTCTTAATAGTCTAAATGAAAGTGAAAAAGATCTTTTTTATAATTACTTCTATCTAAAAGAAATGAAAATAATTGTGTAATTTAAATCCCATTTTTCACTTTTCTTTATGAGCTGTTAATTATTTGAATTAGAAATATTATCTTACAATGATTAAAATATTTATCAGTGCTCAAGAAGAAGAACCAGAACCAGAGCCAGTACCCCGTGGACCAAGAAGACGACGACAGGGTTTCACACCGCAAGAGCGTAGTGAACGATCTGTTCGCGAAAATTACAAAAAACCCATCAATGAGACTGTAAATCATCACGTTCCAGAGAAAGCAAAAGTTAGCGGCGGTCTGTGGACGGATGATGACATACTTGAGCTGATCAAGCTCGTAAAAAAGTTCCCTGGCGGTACAACAGATCGCTGGGAGAAAATCGCTGACATGATGAATCGAACTGTTAGCGAAGTAACGCACATGGCTAAAAAGGTAATTTATCATAATTTTTTTTAATTTTGTTTATAGCTTAAAATTGTAAACATCTATTCAAAAAAATTATTTTTAAGGTAAAAGACGAAGGTTTAAAACCCAACCAGCCAACAGAGGTTCCAGTTGAGGAAGCACCAAAGAAAGTAAAAACACGTGCTGAGAATGTCGAAACTACGTCAGAATGGACGCAAGAGCAACAAAAAGCACTCGAGGCTGCGCTTTTAAAATATCCAAAAGTTGGTTCAACAGACAGGTGGGAAAAGATAGCTACTTGTATTGAAGGCAAAACTAAGGTTTGTACCGTATTAAGGCACTTTATTTACGTAAAAATAAAAGATATACATTGCAATGAACAATGAATTATTGTTACAGGAGGAGTGCCAAACTCGTTACAGATATTTAGTGGACATTGTCAAAAAGAAGCAAACACAGTGAATAATGACAGGTTTTTAAAAATCATTTTGTACTGTAAAAGTGAAAAAAACTGGTGCTGCCTCTAGTGATTGTGTTACCAAATACCTGTCTATGGTCTGAAAGAATGATTCATATTCTTTATTAAGACAATGTTTTGTTATACAAATGCCTGTTGGCGATGATGTATTTATTAAATATAAATTTAATAATTTAAAAAAATATACATTTTTGTCATTTGCAAAATTTGACTTATCAAAAGCATTAACATTATTAAATAGAACAAGTTAATTAAAACTATTAATTAGATTTTCGCTACAGTAGATACTTATTTTCAACTTTTTCTACTATGATCTATGACTGAAAACTCCATTTGGTTTGTCTGATGTACAAGAATTACAGGAACATTTTGTAGGTACATTAAGAATTTTTTTGAATTTCTTTTTATCTTCACACGTTAATTCCACAGTAATTTTTTTGTGGTCTACTGGTTGGCAACATTTACAGTTTACAGTGAGTTCCCAAGTTTCTGAAATTATATAAAATATTTATAAAATAAAATTGTTTATCTTTAGAATATATATTTCAATATTTTTCGAAAAGAACTTACTCTTATCAAATTGTGAACCAGATTTACAGCGCCCGCTACATTCCGCAAAGTCATGAACAGGCATTAAATTTTTACATACTCCATGAGAACCTTTTTTCTCAATAATTATTCCAATTGTCTTTTCAAAGTCAATAACCTCCGTAAGACAAGCTGAAAAACATAATTGCAAATTTCTATTATAAATTAATTAAAAAATAAAAATAAGATTAGATTGTGACGTGTTAAGTCTTACACTCTTGAACAATATTTTCGTTGACAATAGGGCATTTCTTACAACAGCCTTCGTAATATTGTTTTTCTGGTGGACAGTCAAGTATTGGACAAACTGGCGTACTAGTGCTTACGAATAACTAAAAAATCGTTTCATTAACGTAAAAAAGTATTAATTAATATTTATTAAAAAAGCTGCTTATTTACCTGATCGCTAGTTTGAATACACTCGTACGTGGTACAGTTATCGTCAGAGTACCAAACTTTCCCTGGAGGATATAACGATTCAGCTGCGATACAGTACATTTGCTTACATTCACCACAACATTTTCCAAATTCCGGTGGCTGATATTCCCAACCCTAAAAGAAATATTTCATATTTTATCCTTTTTGAAGTTTGTTTAAACTTACTATCATAATGTTGTAATTTATTCGTACCTTAGGACAATCTTGATTGCAAGTTTTCGTCTGCTTTTGTTTTATAATATTACCATTTTCGTTTAATACGCAAGATTCCTCAATGCAGCTATCATGCGAAGATTTCCAACTTTGACCCGGTTCATAGTAATTTCCGCCGCTCAAGCAAGCTGCTCTTTTGACAATTGGGCAACACTGGCCAGGAATTTTTTCTTGCACCAATTTGTAGTTCTTTTCTTCCACAGGGTCCAAAATTTGACAAGTTTCCTTTGCAACTTGTACGTGGAGCTACAAACAAAATTAAAAATATAATAAACTCAATCAATAACAATTTATAATATTAAATGTTTAATAAATTTACGTACGGTTCCATTGGCAGCGACGCAAGCACTCTTAGAGCAGTAATCATCGGAGTACCAAGTTTCTCCAACTTTCTTCAATTTTCCGTCAATCACGCAAGCAACTGCAATGCACTCGCCGCAGCAGGAGACACTCTTATCTGCCGAAGGACGGTATTCGTAACCTGGCTCACAAATTGTCGTACACTCTTGTACTATCGTCCTCTTTATGACCCCGGTTGCATCCGGAGAACATATTGTTGTTGTGCAAGTATCGTGCGGGTTCGGGTGCCACTTTTCATCTTGCTATTTTGTTTATAAAATCAAATTAAATTTAAAATCCAGATGGTACTGAAGAAAATTTTCTTTATACGAACCTGATAAATGTGATCAGCGTGTTTGCAACCGACTCTTTTGAAATTCGGACAGCACTGATCGTTAATTATTATTTGCTCAAGTACATAGTCGTTGAAGTCTGGATGATTGAATAGATTTAAACACTCTTTTGTGGTACACTTTGACGTTGGAACACCGTCCTTCAATTCGCAGGTACATGCCTTGCAATTCCCATCCGCCCAATGTTCGCCAACTTTTTTTGCTACTACTTTATCTACTGAATTCCACTCGCCACTCGTCTCCAAGTAGTACAAGCATAAATCTTTCGGCGGTTCTGGAGTAGAAATTAAATGTTAATTCTTTAACAAATAAAAAAATTGATATTTTTAATGATACGCACCACACTCTATTTTAGGACAACAAGCATTAGAAGCTGTCTTGAGGACCCGTTTGTAGTATTTGTCACAGCGTGGTGGTGCAGGACAGGTTTCAGGTTTGCATATTTTTGACGTTTTCGGACAACAACCGGTGTGGTTCGTTACTTTTACAAAACCTGGCTCTAAAACTTGATTGTCCCATAATTCGGAATCTAATGCAACACATTGATCCTCAGATACACATTCTGTTGACAAAAATTATAATTTATACCTATAAATTCCAGAAATTTCAATATAAATAAGACATCAAATATTTTCTTTGAAATACGCACGACATATGAATCTGTGACAGCCGTTTGCATCAACGCTGACCTTCAATACTTGTGCAAACCCGCATTCTGGTTGTTGCATCTCAACGCAATTAGGAACTTCCGGAGTAACCGGAACTGCAAGTGAGCATGGAATAAATTATACCATTAAAATTAAATGCCTACTTTTGTAAATAGTAAAAAAAGAATCTATTAATCGCTGAACGCTACTACGACATACCACAGATGTATTTAGGGCAGCAATCATTTTCCGTGCCGGGCACGACGACGGCATTGGAGTTTTCTTGACAGATAGTTTCGCGGGCCGGGCAGCTCATTTGCTGGCACTGGACGCGTCGCTGCTGGCAAGTGCATACGGTGCACTTGTCGGGCTTCCAGGAGTCTCCCTCCAGATGACCCTGGTCGTCACAGACTAAGCAGTTGCGCTCGGGAACGCAGTACCCATTGTGCAGAACTTGACCGGCCGGACAGAAGCAACCTTCAACTGGACCTACCGAGCATTGTTGATTAGGCGACTCCAAACTCTCGCAAGTCGCCGGACAGCCGGGGACGCACGCGCGGTACTCCAAATCTGCAATTTAAACGAACGTCGGCTGATCACACTCGGTTTTTTCCACTTATGGATCCGCTTATGGATTTCACAATTTTGCGAATTGTTTGTAATGCTGTATTTATAATATGACAAATGATACTTACGGCTGTCACAGTAGAAAGGACAGAGATCAGGCGCACGCCAGTCGAGGCAGATGCCGGCAAAGGAGCAGGATCGAGCGTAGGCCTCGAAATTTAAGCATGTGTTACCGCCTTCGCACACACTGTCCTTGCAGGCGAGGTAATAGGGCGTAGGATCGACGAAACCGTGGCAGCGTCCGAACCACTCGGGCCTGAGCAAACGTTCGCAGATCTGGTTGGACGCGGCTCCTGACAGGCACACTTTAGGTGGCGTGCTCGAACAGTGCTGGTCGTTCAGCTTCAGAGAGGCTGGAAGGTCCTTTGCCTGCCAGCTATTGCCAAACTCTTGCTGGTCATCCGTAAACTGCGAAAAAATAAAGTAGTTATTTTTTTATATAGTTATAGTTGAAAAACTGTTTTTCCTCAAGGACCGCGAAAGTTGAATTTTAGGAATCAGATATGTCGATGTTACCTTTCCTTCAGGAGTTTTAAAGTCATCCATTTTAAGAAGATTACAATCACCACATAGACCCTCCATCGCTCCTCCAAATGTGTGCGATGGCAGACGGAGCGTAAATGCGAAATTTTGCGAAAAGCTATGGAGCTCTAACTGAATGGGTATAATCAATAAGTTTATGTCGTCATTTTGAGTTTTCTCAAGCTTCAACCAAGGTGTCGCATAAGGATATTGATATATTTGTTCTTCATCGATGATGGCTATAAGCTAAAAAAGATTAAAGTACAGTTGAATTTATATGATTTTCTAAAAATTAATTAAAATAAAAATTTAATAAAAATTACCTGCTTAAGAGTATTGCTTTTTCTTATTTGAATCATGTGTGTCTTATAAAAGATTGTAATTACTTCGGTGCAAACACCTTCATCGCAAGCTCCGTTGCTCACCAAGACCTTAAATATATAAAATAATTGATTTCTATTTACTCCAGGGTAAAAATTTAAAATCATTACCTGATACAAATATTTTCCATCTGTTGGCACACTTCTCGATAAGACGTAAGAGCAATTTCCATTGAACACTAAATTGTTTTTGTCGTAAGTAACGTACTTGGAGTTACCTAAACCATGGCAAATACAATTTCGACACTCGGTTGGCGGTACACAGGTATCGCCATTTCGCACCATACCATCCGGGCAGAAACAGCCAGGTACACATAATCCATCCTTTATTGGACAGGGGTCCATTTCTTGCAAGTTGTCACAACTCATTTCGCATTTATTTCTGAAAAAAGTAAATCGCTATTAATTTAAAAAAATGCTTGCAGTAACAGCATTAAGCTGCAACTATTAGTTGATAAAGGATTGAATATTTTTAAGGTAAAACAAGACTCCACTTCACAAAATTCCACGTCATTAAAAAAAAAATTAATGTGGCATACCTGAAACAATCTTTTTGAACGAAGGGAGATTTACAAACAGCCGGACATTCGTAAGTCGTTCTCCAGCTGGAGAGGTCGATGTTTCTATCTATAGCCAGACATTCGGCGACGAATGTCGAGATCGCCCTGCACCGGCAATTCTGCGTCGTTGCATTTACACTACTCAGACAGCGGCAGCTGCTTTCCAAACAGCTCTCCACGTACTTCTCCCTGTTGAGTTTTCCAGAGCATTCATCGAACGTTGAATCCTTCAGCAGGTAGCACATCTTCCAAGCTTTTTCCATTTTCTCGCGAGGACACTCCTATAAATAAATTTTAGAAGTGTACTAGTTTTGCTTTACAAATATCCTATACCTTACTTAAGTAATTTAAAGCTTTCTGACATCAAGATTTTTCACGTAAAATGTGCTATGACGTACCTGCAATTTACACTCGGCAGTGTCCAGCATTTTCCAACTATCGCCGAATTCTTGATTGCTGGCGGCGCTCGCTCCTGAAGGTGTTTGCCTATCATTGTCGGGATGGCCATCCATGAAACCGCACAAGCCATCGACATGTGTGGCCAACTCCTCGGACACGCCAACCTTGATGACTCCGTTGATCTCGAGTAATCCCCAGACCGGATACCGTCTTGATTCAAGGCGCAACGCGTTAC
This sequence comes from Eurytoma adleriae, assembly GCA_900480045.1. Lineage (NCBI taxonomy): Eukaryota > Metazoa > Arthropoda > Insecta > Hymenoptera > Eurytomidae > Eurytoma > Eurytoma adleriae. The sequence goes on from UXGC01000344.1 coordinate 125,203, forward strand.
CGACTCGCGACAGCTTGAGCCAGGGATTCGTATCGCCCAGTCTTGCTATTTCGTTTGTACTGTATTCGATGCCATCAAGGACGACGTGCATGTCCGGACGCAATTCCGCTACGTGATTATCGAAAGTCATCACCAGCTTTTGCTGACATGACATGCTCTCAGTTTCGCACACCTTCTCCACTGCAAAGGAAATTTTAAATTTATGCTTATACAGGTCCTTTTTTAAACAAAATTTATTAATAAATTTTTCCTCTATTTCAATATTTTTAACCTACCAGTAATAAACCATTTATTCTCATCGCGATCTCTTGCGAGGATGTGATTACATATATCATATTTGTATAGGAGGTCATCGAAGGTTGTAAACGATCGACCGATCAAAGTGCACACTCTTTCATTGATTGGAATCGGCACGCAAGCATTGTCACAAATTTTGTTATTACGATAGCTTTTGGTTTGATCAAATTTGGGCTGAAATCTAGGGGGACATATAATTTTTTGACAATTTTCTACTGATTCTATTGGTTTGCAATCGAATTTCGGACACAAACTGTCATCCTCGCCAATGCGAGTTTTAAATGATGGTATTGGCGGCGGTACTTTTTTCCTAAAGTTAAATGAAAATATTTTGATTTTAAAATATTACACTTGACTTTCTGCTGATATTACTAATTTTTTTTAATTACCTTATAATCTCTTGCGTAAATGACGATTGGAACATTACAGTTTGTTGATAACTGATGTTTAAGAAAACGTTTGAACTACCTAGAGAATTTATGGCGCCAGAAGAATCTTGTTCTACTTTAGTAAATCCAGGTGGACATTCGGTCACACATACTATATCTATAAAATTTAATTGAATTTGATTATTTGCTAATAGTAATTAAATATCAAATAATAACAATAACCAATTCAAAAATTAGAAAAGGTAACTAAAAATGTAGATGCTTAACTGATTGTAGTAGTGTTACTATAGGTGGAATTTTCTTTGCTGATTATTTGAGTTATTTCGCAGTCGTTCTCGTCATCGGGACAATCCACAATACCGTCGCACCATTTGGCACTGTCGATGCAAACATCAGTGGAGGGACAGAGCCGTTGACCGTGCGGACACGGTTTGCAAATGCATCCGCACAACTCCGTAAGAACCGAGCGTTCGCCTGCAGGACACCGCTCGCATTTTTTCTGGTGGCAGACTTTGTTACCGCCAATTGCGCAATCACACTGTTCGCAGTCCGACGTTTCGAAGCTCGAGCCTACTGCGTACCTGTGAAGAAATTGATAACATTTTGACTCTAGTGAAATGTTTAAGTTGCTATTCAAGGCAATATTAAACTTACGGCACATGACCAACTACACAAGGACACTGTTGTTTCGCAACGCAGGATCGTCCGTCCCACCATGTATTTTCTTTACACTGACAGCTTTCATTTCTTTGCAGAACTATTCCTTTGCACACCTTACAACTTACTGGAGGTTGCTCAAGTGGAGGTTTTACAGTAACTGGTATTATTTCTGTTTTATACAGAACAAATGAATTTTAGAATTTTGCCATCGTACATTTCAACGATTAACAAAGAAAAATTACTTACCGTAGGGTAAGTAGCAGCCACGTATTTCGGCCTTCAGACCTATGTGTCCATGCCATCTCGTTGGCACGATTTTCAAAAATCTCGCTCCAATTGGTCTGACGAAGTAGTTTACCTTGCTATTGTGATCATCGACGTTACCAAGAAATTCTATCGGAACTCCATTAGAGTCTATCACAGGATTCCAGTATCTGCCATCGGCACCGTAATAAACTTTGTACGCAGTAGTCCATATTCCGTTCCCGCCTTTCGTTTCAACTCCGGTAAGATTTCGTGGCGCTTGGAAATCGAACTGAACGTATTGATCGGGATTGTCTAATATCGGACGCCAGGCTTCCGGAGATGATAGTCGAACTTTTGATGCTGCGTCGCTGGAGACTGATACTTGTTGGTCCGACATTAAGTGGTCGTCGTAACCCATTTTATCATCGCAGACTAAAAGTTTAGGTAATGGTTTCAGTAAAGCTCGCTAAATGAAAAGCAAATACATACAAGTATCATATAACAAATTATATTTTACCCGGTGCAATTGGAATTTCAGTGGTGGTTGTTACAACGGGTGGTGTTACTGTCGAAGTTCCATCGTTACATCCAATCAGCTCTACCTGCATCGATATACCGTTGTGCCAGGTGAGAGGAACAATCTTTACGATTTTAGCTTCGATCGGTTTGTGGAAAATTTGCCTCACAGGCTGTGAAGCATCAATCGGTCCTCTAAATTCTTGAGGCTTGTCATTATTTGGCTCTGTAAAATATTGCGTTAGTAAATGAATAATTGACGTAAAAAATAATTAAAAATGCAATTAAAACATAAGCTATAAGAAATTGAGATTTAATATACCTATAACATAAGAATAAATGATTCCATCTTCGGAAAAGAGAACTTTGTAACTGGTTACGTAGCGGTCGAGGTACTGATCGCCACCGATCTCGACACCGTAGATCGGTACGGGCTTAGGGAGAATTATTTTTACCCACTGATTATAATCATCGACTTTCGATTTCCAGACAAGGAAGGACGCGAAAGGTAGGAGTCTCAAGTCATCCCCGGATGTGTGTTTTCCTTTATCACTGCTTGTTTCGTATTTTACGTCGGCAGGCGACTTCTGTATCAGCCAGGAGTAGCCGAATGCGCACGGAGGCGGTGGTGACGTTGTACTCATCACTATGCCCTCTTTGTCAGTGCTATTTTAAATGAAAACAATTGCTTTACTTTTAAAAGTAAAAACGAGAATAAATATCGCTGTCGATAATTACTTACTGATTTGTAACTGGTGTTTGTGTCTGAACTGGTGGCAAAGTTGTCGTAGTTTTGCAGGCGGAGTCGTCGCAGCTGTAGAAGTTGTTCAAGCACTGGCAAACCTTGCACTCGGAAAACTGCACTACTTTTCCGGGTCTCACCGGTTCACCGAGCTCGGTGGCGCATACACAAGTCGAGGGGTGGGCACATGTGTCATCGTTCACCCACAAGAACTCGTCGGATAAACAATCTCTTCTCTTGTCGGAGACGCATCCAGGAACACAGTCCGTTGTCTGGTTGCAGATACCTCGACGCTCTAAGTCCAGTCTGTAGTAAGAACATGTTCTACTGCATTTATATGCACAGTCACTCCAGTGCTTGCCTTCACTGCATCGCTTATTTTCTTGTCCCAAAATTTGACCTTAAAACATATCAATTTTTCATTGTATTGTATTTACTAAAAAAATAATTTTTGTTATTCTAATCAAGTAACTTTTAAGAGTAAAAAAACTCAGTAAAACATTAAAACTCCGGTCTGACCATATCCCTTCTAAGCTACTTAATCTTAGTGACTAAGGGTTTCAGCATATTTCAAGTATAAAATTAAGTATTTCCAATTAACTTAATGATTTTTACCGTCAACACACTCTGGTCGGGTGACCTTCACGTTGTCCGGCCAGTCGCAGACCTGGAGTTTCACGTTGAACCACGTTCCGGGATCGCATGTCTTCGTTATCCATCGATTGCCATTCGTCGTGGGACTGCACTGTTCATATTGAGTACAATTGGCCGTACCGCGGTATGGCTCCGTCAAATCGCAGAGATTCGCTGGCGTAGTCGATGGCGTAGCTTCACCACAGCTACACAGAACTTTTATTTCGAAATCGGGACAGGTAGAGCCCTTTGGTGGTAGACACATCAGTCCTTTTTCGACGCTGCATTCTACGTAATCGAGTTCCACCTGGAATTTTGATGAAGAATCGTTATTTTTAATTTTTTTTTAGAAAAACGTTTCTGCAGCTTCCGGCAGAAGGGCATAACATTTTTCGTTATAAATTGGTTATATAATTATATGCTCTGTAAATGGTGTACCTCTTTATAGGACAGTTTCTTATCAACGGTACGACATTTAATATCGATGATTTCGTGTTTATCTCGATCGCAGACAGCTGACGCTTTAGATTTCTGTAATTCGATTAAAGTCGGTATTTCTTCGATATCGCTCCTGAAACCTTTCTTTTTCGGTATGTCGGTATTTATCCAGTCGGTCCACCCGCTTACGCACTTCGTTTTCTCGTCTCTGCAAACACGTGTTCGAATCACTTAAAACTGAACAATAAATTCTAGTCGACGAGCTTGACCCTTCTTCGGTCACGCTTCCCCAAACTAACATAACGATCACACTGGATTAAATATACCCCAGCACCTTTGCTCCCCGGTAAGTCCAAGTTTCGCATTCAAAATTTAATTTTGTCTACGCAAAAATAATTACGCAAAAAAATTCATGGGTCTTTTTCGAGTTCAATGGGGTTGATTTTACCCAGTGTGACCTAAAAGGGTTAAAATAATGAATCATTTACCCCGCTGGTGGTGGAATAAGGGTGGGGAACGGCGGTGGAAGAGTGTCGCATTTGTCGCCTTTGCAGTTGACTTTGCCCAAGCTGCAGAAGCAGGCGTGACAATCGTCTTCGGAGACTTTGTCGCCCTCGTAATACTGGATTCCGTTGACGACGGCGCAGGGTATTCTGCACTCGCTGCGCGGTACGCAGTCGCTGTACGACGAGTTCAGGTAGACCTGTCCCTCTGGGCAGGCCCGGGGCTTGCATCCTTCTACGCAAGTGTCTTGGTCGCACAGATGGAGCGTATTACCTCGAGTTGCTAAATTTTCGCAGGTTTCGCGCGGACAGGTGGACACGCAGCTTGAATACTCTGAGCATGCCTCGTCGCACTGCATAGGGCAGAACTTCTGGCTGCGCCACTGTAGATGATCATGTATGAAAGAGTCATCATTTTTTAGGCAATAAAAAAGTTAACTGTATGGAAAATGAGAATTATGCAAGAATTTTTAGATAATCTACTATACTATGTGGGGTGACTAAATTTGCCTGTTTCATATATCTTATTATACAATTATATCATTACAATCTGAATAAGTGAACTGCAAATATTGAAGTACTGTGTATTAAACGAAATTATTTCCAAGACGAACCTTAATAGGTACACCGCGAGCATTGCACTCATGCGCGTAAGCAGCAACTGCAGTGCAGAGGCATTCGCAATCGCCGCCGTCGTCGCAGGCGCAAGCGTCTTGAACGCAGCGTTCAAGGAAGTCCTCGGGCGCGACTTCCGAGTGGCAGGGCGCAAAGATCTCCGATTTGATGATGCGGCAGCGTTGCGAGGACCAGAGCCGGCGCTCGGGGCGCCGAGCGCACGCGTCCGTCTGCTGATCAGCTGGCTCCGCGCACAAGTCGCTCATTTTCCAGGAGTCAGCGAAGAGGCTGGCCGAGGCCTCGCTCACACCTCCTGACGGTGTCTTGAAGTCGTCCGCGGCATCGCCATTGAAGTCGCCGCACAGACCCTTTGTTCGCCCCCGCCAGCGCGCATCCGCTCGTACGTAAGCGCGCGTCCCCTCGTCCCACTGCACCACTATGCCGAGATCCGGCACGTCTAAGAAGACGAACAGACCCGCTCGACGTACTGCTATTCTTCCTGCAAAGATTCCATTAGTTTGTTTATGAATACAAATTTTTTCACGCGGCGATTGGTTAGAAATAACTGAGATGCTATTTTTACCAAGATTCTTAAGACTTTCGGTGTCCAGAATCTTGCCACGAGTCAAAGTGACGCTCTCCTTTCCAACAGTAAGAGTAATCGATTTCGAGCAGGTGACACCAGTAGTACCGCAGGCAACATTTCGAATCGACACGTCGAAGCACTCGGCGTCGCTTAGTTTACCCTTGGCGAGTACGTAATCACAAACTCCCTGGAAATCATAGCGACGATCGTCGAACGTCGAGTAGTGCGAGTCACCCCAAACCGAGCATACGCCTAAAATTTTTTTGAATAATTATACTTTGTCTGAGCTAAATAATAAAAGTTAAAGAGAAAAAAATGGTATGGTTGAGTAGCCTTATGTAGGTGGGCAAGCTATAGTACCAGGACACACGATATCGGTGCAGTTCCATCGACCGGCGTTACACTTGCAGGTGTTGCATTCCTCTTGCATGGTTGCTCCCTCGCGGTAGCTTCTTCCGCCATGATAGCAAGGACAGTCCTGTTTGCGCACGCAACGTCCGCTCGGTGCGTCAAGCACGTAGCCTGCCTTGCAGACACAACCAGGTCTACATACAGCCGGAGTCTGGTCGATGCTCTGGTGCATCGTACGACAGGTTCGCGGCTCGACTGGCTCGCAAGTTGTCATCTCCAGATGCTGTGCAGCGCTGCATGTACCCTTCAGTTGTTCAATTGCCGGGTAGGATTCAATGTCTTTAGGACCCGCCGGTTGACAATCCCATAAACCGCCTAAGTATCATTAAACGAATTAGAATTTCTTATACTCCTTAATACCTTTAACTGGTTTTGAGATTTTTATTTAGCTTTGGCTATTTACCTGCACAAATGCATAAATCTTGACCTTTAACGCCGGGTCTAACTTCTCTGTAACCAGCTGGGAATTCGAAACCAGCATGAGTACACGGACACTGTCCTATTGGAATACAGTCGCCATTTACGTTCAAAGTCAATCCTGCAGGACAATTACAACCTTCCACACATTCTTGTTTACATTCAGGATGGAATGATATATCAGCGCAGGACCTATTATATTTAAAAAGAAAAATTAACTTCCTAATTAGAAATTTGTAGAGTTATAGTGATACAAGAAAAATTCTATTTAATACCTGGCGCAGCTGTTTCCACAAGTCTGATATTCTTGATCGCCAGGACAATGGATTTGGCATTCGTGCACCTCCTGCCGCCAAGGAAGTACCACTCCAGCATGAGCACAATCTTTAGCATACGCGGCAAGGGTGGGGCAGAAACACGTCTCGACGTTAGCCTCGCAGGCACACATGTCGTACAAGCAATCTTTGTAGAACGGCTCTGGATCCACATGCCAATGACATCCTGCGCAATTTAGATTCGTAAATGAAATGTTAAAGCAGAGTCCACGATCGTTTTATTCATCTTCAGATGCATACCAGAGAACAATTTTTTCCTTAGAACGGAGCAATAATTCTCAGCGGCGGCTCGTTTTTGAGGATTAACATCGCATGGGTGGTCCGAATCTTTTTTTATGTCTCCGCACTGTTCGCTCGTCTTCCACTTGTTAGCAAAGGGCACTACTGCCTGCTCCACGTCGCCGTCTGGGGTTAAAAAGTCATCCTTCTGATTAGCGGTGAAGGTTCCGCATAAACCTTTCGTTTTACCTGTAACGTAAATTATTAGTAAAATAACTGTTTTAAAATTACATAGAAAGTTTGGTATCTATAAAAATAAATCCACCTCTCAGCTCAGCAGGAGCATTAATGTAGACTCGAGAAACTCCATCCCACATGACCTCCAGGCCATTCGGCAAAGTAACACCTATGAAGATGCTGCTGACTACGCGAACTATCGCTCCTCCAGTTAACATCGGCAGTTTTGTTACGTCCTCGCCATTCACCAATATCTGGCCATTCTGCTTCAGCTTTATCGACACATCCTTCAGCCGAATAGTTACAGTTTTCGTACACGTTGGTTCGCCGTCTTTGTAAGATATTTTAAAACCCATCATCTGCTTACAAGAAAAAAAAATGGAAATTAATACTGCAGTTAACCAGACTCGCTCAACGAATCCATTTGTTTTAAATCCTGCATTTCTAAAGCGTTCAATCGACCACAAAAACATGTCTATACCTCAGAAATGGCACTGGAGCACAAGGCGTTCTCCGCCTCTATGCTGTATTCCTCTCCCTTGACCAAGTAGTACGAGCAATCGCCCATGAAGTCGAACCTTTTGCCGTCGAAGGTCGTGTAGTGGGGATCGCCGACGGCGGAGCATCTGCCGGCGCACTTGCTCTCCGTGCACTGCCACTGGCCGCGCTCGCATCTGCAGGTGTTGCAGTCTTTGTTTATGCTGGCGCCGGCCGCGAAGGACTTGCCGCGCAGTCGACAAGGGCACTCTACCGACTCGATGCAGCGGCCCTCATGGAGCACGGTGCCCCTGGGGCAAAAACAGCCCTCTTCGCAGTCATCACGAGAACGCGACAAATCTGCCACATAATTTTCTTCCATGTCTGCGCCGCAGATCGGCTGGGTACGCGGACCGCACGACTCATACACCTTTCCGCTCTCGCACTTCATCGCTGCGGGAAGGTGAGTTTTTTTTCATAAGTAAAATATAAAATGTTTGCGGCAAAATAATAACTTTGGTATTATTGGATTGATAGTGCGCTTACGACAAACACTGCTGTTCCTCCAACCAGACAGAGAGACGAGTCCCTTGTGAGCGCACTGGCGGACGTACACTGCCATGGTGTCGCAGGCGCATTGCCTAGGATCGGCATCGCCGCAGGAGCAGTAGTCCCACTGGCAAGCGGACTCGAAACCCGATAGATCTACAAGGGCACCGCAACTTTTGTACCTAGCATCTGCGAGTAAATTCGCACAAAATTCTTTAGCTTCCTGTTCTCGTTTCGGGTTAGCTAGGCATGCCTGCTGATGACTTTCATCCTCCTCGCACCTTTCTGTAATTTAATTCATCAATAGTTAAAGAATAGGAATAAAAAGAAAAGAGAGAAATGGTAAAATGAGCATTACCTCCGATATCCTCGATTCTCCAATCCTTAATAGGCCGATGACGGTGCAGATCGTCGCGCCTGCCATTGAGATTGCCGCAGAGCCCGGAAGTGCGGTTCCACAACGACTCCGAAGCTTCGGCCTGCACGAGCTCATCGCCGTCCCAGTGCAGCTTGAGTCCCACGGCGTCCAGCGATGCCAGGAGGAACTGACTGCCAACCTGCTCGACCCGCAAGTGCGCGAGTTGCGTCGGTATAGTAAGAGTCTTGCGTGCATTGCGGAATTCCGGCTGACCTGTCGGGCCTCGCGACAGGCTGTACTCCTTGCCCTGCACGAAGATCCGCAGCTGACGCGAGCACTTGCCCTTCTCGCATACATTCCGTATAGACACGCTGAACAGACCATCTTGTACGTCCTTCACAAGGGTGTACGCGCATTTGCTCTCTAGAAAAGTGATTTTAATGTTTTTATAAATATAATATTTAAACGTTGCAAAAAATATTGGAATAAAAATGCTTTAATTGTATTATTAATAATCTTATCTAGAACTCACGGAAACTGAAGACTTGCCCATCGAAGGTCTGATAGTGCGCTCCGTTCCAAGAAAAGCACGAGCTACCGTGAGGTTTCATCTCGACATTCAGAGAGCTTTCGACGTCGTTTGTACCTCCGATCTGGAGTCCGGCCACGCTCTCGCTCCCGGTGACGATTTGCCCGATCGAGTTTCCGCCGTCGATCTGCATGCCACCGCCTACCTGGAGCCCGGCGTCGACCGAATTCCCGCCCTGGTAGGTGAACGAGCCCGAGTAGCCGTGCTGCGCGTAGCTCGACTGGCCGGCCTCGAAGCTTCCGGTCGCGATGACGTTGAAGCTGCGGTTGCGGTAGGTGGTCTTCTCGTAGCCGTCGAAGGAGACGAGCGTGCCGCCCTCCGGCGGTACGCACTGCGGCACCGGCTGCGGCTCGAACCTGCCCGTCGCGTAGCGGCAAACGTAACGAGCCGCCGGTGGGAACTCGAAGGGCGCGCCTGCCGGGCATTCCAGGGTGCACGCGAAGCTGTAGTCCTCCGCCGAATTGCAGCGGAATCCACCGTTGAAGCCTAGCCGCTTCGGATGGCAAACGTCCGCACCTGAATTTCACGGTGTCAAATAAGGAGATGATTTAATTCTGACTTAAATTCACTCGGTATGCAGATTAATTTATGTACGAAGAAGAATATCTTAAACGCTTACGGTATTGACATTGCGGTCCGCGGAAATCTTTTGGACACTGGCACGTGTTTAATGCTAGGCATACTCCTTGGTTTTCACAGGGTGGTGAACATACCGCTATTTTACAAAAATATATTGTTTTATTAGTGCCGAAAAATGCAACGATTTGAAAAATAAATTTTTTATTATCTCCGTACCTTGACAGTCGGGAATGATGACCCAATCTTTGCGCGTTGTCTCCCAGTTTCCGTGTTTGCACACAAGATTCGAGACGGACGAACCGTCAGGAAAGGTGAAGTCATCCACACAAGATATCGTGCAGGTCCTAACGATAAATAAATATATTCACATATTAACTTTTTTACAGAAAAAATTAATATATTGCAGATAGAAAAAAAAGTAAAATATTCGTACTGTGAATTGCATTGTCTGTGCGCATTTTTAATTAGAGGTGGCAAGTTCAAGCACGGCTTACTTTCGAACTGACACTGCGGGCCAGAAAAATTTTCTGGGCAGTTGCACTCGTTCGGAGCCATACATACCCCATTGTTTTTACACTCGGGCAAGCAAATTGCTGTGGAAACAATAATATCACAAAATTAATAAACAGTATTAAAAATATTTCAATTATATCAGTAGATAAAATCCGAGAATGGTAAGGCGGATTTTTCTAAACAGTTGCTTCAAATGAAAAAAATTATTTTTTTTTTCACACGGCGCGTAAAGTGCGTACTTTATCTCCCTGCGGGCGGTAACCATTTTACGCCCCTAGGGCAAATAGTAGTATATTCACCACGGGAGTGAGTAAAGTCGCCTTCGGCTCGGGCGGACAATTACATTCGATCTGAGACATTCTTTACTTTTACTCCCTAGGTGCATAATCTACCATATATTAATTTGCCAATGACAAAATAACAAATAGTAGACTCACGCTCGCAATTGGGAACCTGATTGTAGTCTGCTCCTTGGATTTTCCACCTCCTCTCCCGACAGGTAAGCACAACCTCGCGTTCACCCTTGGGAAATCTGTAGCCTTCGATGCAAACTGCCCGACAACCGCTGCACAATAACAAGATAATTTTATTGTCGTTTTTAATAAATGTGCCTAATTTTTAGAAAATTAAACTACCTGTCTTGGGAGCAACTCAAATTGCCATTTAGCGGCATGGTCGGTCGCGCGGCGCAACCGCCGGTGTAGATTTCTTTCGTGTATGTTTTTACGGTTTTGTACGTTGAGGACGAAGAGTATTTTTTCGTTTTCACGTACCCTTGATCGTTTACTTGGACATCCAAGCTACAAATTATTTAATTAAAAAATGTTCAAATAAAATAAAAAACAATAAATAAAATGTTGCCTTTACTTTTGTGGTAAAATATTGACATCCAGCCGATCCTCGGCGGCGACGGATCTCTCGATCAGACAGCCGCCAGCGAGGACCAACCATCCAAGAATCAACGATCGCATCATCCCTTTGGTAATAAAAAAAAATATTTATGTCGCTCTACAACGGTCGCCCGTTCCTTTCGCTCACAACCGCATCTTTTGGACGCGAAAGTAATAATAAACGACACTGTCAGAATCCTTCTCGTGGATCCCAGAGTTGGCTACTAGTGAGCGCGCGGTTCTGTCGGCGAATTTATATTACGAGAAAAATTCAGGCAGGAAGCATCAACGGCGCATGTGGGTCACTCAAGATAAAGGGGCGCTTTCTTACAGGCGCACGAGTCTGGGAGAACAGGCAGGACGCCAATTGGGGAAATCACACGGGAGTCGGAACCCCTCCACGCCGCAAGCCCCCGCGGAAACTCGGAATTTACGCGTCGAAGAAATCGGGGGAGGCTTACGTCAGCATAGATTTCGGTTATATTTTCACGCTGATTAGTTTGTATAAAGCTAATTAAGCAGTTTGATAGCATGCTGAACGAGTCGGTGCATTTTTTCTATAGATTCGCAAAATCATAATGAGTATTGCGCCGCAATCGTTTAATACATTATCCAATTTGTTTTTAATTATCTAATTGAGAAGTTATTTTTTCTTTGTAATGTGAAATAATCGAGCTTTCGGTATGTACGTGTGTACAAGCATACATGTTAATTTGAAAGCAATAATTTAATCATTTTCATTCGACTATCATAAGAAAGAAAAATTTAATTTTCGAGGTATAAATATAATTAGATGTCATTGACATTGAGGAATAGACGATAAGCAAGGAGTAGACACGTGGAACAGTAGATACGCGTGGCTAACAGTTTTACGTTTACTACATTTCACACAAAATTTGAAGTTGTTTTTCTAAAGAAGGGAAACGTGAGTAATTTGTCCTTGACACAGTGGGAATTATGAATAATTAAATACGTTCTATATAAAAGAAGTCTGGAAGTTCGATAAGATAAACTTTAACATTGCTAATTGGAGATGATAACACAGTAAATTTTATCGCATTTTGTTCCATTATCTAAAGCAATGTTTATGTTTGCAAAATAACTTAGTGACCATTGGGACTGGAAGTGACGAGTGGTAAAAGACGTATCTTCAGGATTACCATGGACGTGTTGGTTGAATCCAAGTACCGATTAGACGAAAATTTTTACATGATTATTGATTTATTGATCGATTGTGTACAAAAATAGTCTTTCACCTCTTGCACTCCTAATAATTCTAATAATGGACTCAACCAATTACTATTTATCGAAATGATACGCGCGCGGCTAGGTTTCATCTGTTGATTTTATTTCTTCTGGCGTAACTCGAAACTTCTTCGCTATGAACAGTTCCGGTTCTGAATATTTGCTGCGCCAGACTTGGTAATAGGTTTCGCTCGACATTTCATCAATATCGGTCAAATTGAATTCTTCTCGTAACGCTGATTTCCATACCTAAAATCGTTCGTTTTAAACTGTTAGATAATCAATAGAAATTATTATATTGCATTTTATTCGGTAAGTAAATACCTCATTGTCGGGCATTACTGTGGGAGCAGGTTTATTTCCGAAAATTCCCATTTCAAAAATGCGCAATTGATATAATAGGTAAATTATTGTTCGAACTTTATCCGAATCGCCGACACTGAACGTGACAGTTCTACTTGAACAGCATTCAGGCCCAGGTGGAAACAAAGCTCGAGTGAAGTATTGATCAGGCTTTGAAACACCCCAAAGCAATGCATTCAATGAGTATCCGTGAAAAGTATCTCGCTGCTTAGTATCTCGCGTATCTGACGGATATACACCTAGAGATGCAAGATGCTTTCCTGAAAAGAAAAAGGAATTTTTATAAAAGTAATTGTAATGAAATGTAAGAGGGATATTTTTCTTAAAGTATTAGTACCTAAATAATAATCTTCTTTTTTCCAATACTTTCCACCAGCTGCACATTTTTCCGAGGTATTAAATACTTTCATGAGTCTGTTCAAAGATTCATAACTAAGTACATAGCCAGCTTGAGCTAAATTGTAAGGTAGACCCCATAAAATGACGGCGTGTCCCAAATAATGAGGCTCTGAAAAGTCAAGTGGAGCTAGAATGTATCGTAAATTTTCTAGAATAACAATACTATCGTCCTTGATAAAAATAAGCCATTGCACAGGAACTGTATCTCTTCTCTTCCAAATATAACTTATTGTTTCGCAAAGCAGCTGCCAGGAAGAAGTAAATTTAATTCCTAAATTGTTCACAGACAAGCTGGGATCGTTCAGTCTTTGAGAAAAAAATAATAAATGATTGCATTGCTTTCCCCAAGTATCTTTAATTGTAGAAACACGTTTAAGTTTCTCTACAAATACAACACATGTAACTGGTACTTCACTTTTCAGCCATTCAGCTTCCAAAATACTTTTTCTATCTGAAAGTAAAAACAAGATTAATTTTAACATCATTCAAATTTTCTATTATTGTTTATTAATAATTAATTTTAATTCTTACTGAAATTTTCATTAAGCTGCGGTTCATATGCAAATTTATCAATATTCAATTTTGAAGTATGAACATTTTTATTATTTCTCCATCTTTCATAATTGTTTGAGTTTTTTGACCAATCTTCCACAAAATTCCATACAATTTTTGTATAACTTTTATGAAAAGTTGAAGTCTCAAACAGTTGACTAGCATGTTTTGATATTAGTACAGTTATAAATCCAATAATAAATCCAACAGTAAAAACTGATTGTGTTTTTAGCAACACAATGTTCATTTTATCATCAGAAATTCAGAATAGAATCATCAGCATGCTCATAATGGTTGGTTTTTCTGTAAAGAACCAATTGGAAATTAATTGACCTCATCAACCGATCAACTTGATTGCAGACATAGAGATACAGACACTTCTTTTAATACTGGCACAATGACTGACATAATCGGCATAGTTAGCTGTTGTATAATTTTTATAATTATAACAAATAAATTGTTAAAGGTAAAATAAATTTCAAAGTTAGAGGTTAATTTCTACAAGGTATATATAATGAAAGGTATAGTATTGAAAAAATATTAGTAAGCATGTAGTACTTTTGACTAAAGTTACTTATATTATTTAAATAATTTTTACATCTTTAAAAATTGCATTAACAAGACTATTCACGCTGACACAACAGTGTTGAATCTGCAAGACACCTGTTGCTTACATACCATATGATACACGTACAAATGAAAAGCTAAGTCCTGACAGATATCTAGATGATTATCTAAACGAGATATTAAAATAATCTTTTATGTAGGTCCATATAAGATAAAGCAGAATAACTACTCCAACTTTCAATATATGATAAAAAGCATAAAGCATTATAAATTTTTTCAATTGCTTACGTTCTAACATTTTTTGTTTCGTTGCTTAGAGTTAAAGATGTGCTAAAATGTGGAATGTGATAAAATTTGGAAAAATACAAAGAGAGGAAATGTCTGGATTTTTGCACTAAATTATGCAGGAATAATTTAAAAACTAACTTTTCCACGAATTTTGAAAAAACCTAAACCTGTACGATTATGAACTAGAGAACCTACACCAACGTAATTTTCAATAATTATAGGATTTTCTAATTTTTGGCATTGTTCATCAGTCAATAGATCTCGAAGTACTGTGTGAAGAGCATTTACATCATATTTAGTTTTTTCAGTCTCTGATCCTGAAATTAGAGTTTTTAAAATTTTTTTCAAAAAGATATAAAAAATACTCTAAATTTAAGCCTTTAAGCCAATAAATTTACCTTTATGCCAAAAAAGAGGATGGCTCGTGAAAGTTACCCATGGAATGTTTTTTGCAAAAGGATTCCACTTCTTATCCATAGACAAAGGTTGACCTCTATTCCACATCAACCTTACTCCAAACATATTTCGACCCCTGGTAGATTTTAAATATAATTTAATTCATTGAAAAAGAAAATACGTGCATTACTCTGTTATGTAAAAACGAAAAATCAACTAAACCTTTATTTATTAAAAATCAGAACAAACACAAATTAAGGAGTGAAACAAAAAATTCAGTCAAGAAAGTGAAACAACATCAAAATAAAAGCTATGCCAACACTAGAATAAGAAGCACATGATGAGAAGAACAACAAAAATTGAATTAACATCAATGTTTGAAGATACCTAGGCTCAAAATGAGCAGTGCTTGAGAGGGATGTAAATGATGACCATTCCTGGCGGACAGCACTGTGAATAAGAGATGAAACCCCTTCTGCCAACCCATTTAAGCGTCTGAGATTCATTACAATTAGAAAAAGTGATTAAAGTATCAATTTCATAAATTCTGTTAGTTCATTAATCAATGGTAAATAAACATTAAAAACTTACGGTAATAAAGATGTTGGTGGGTACACAAGATCCCCGGCAATTAAAGTATCAACATCAGACAATGAAACTCGGTTGTATTCTAAAATTTTCAATGATATGAGATCATATTTGACTATGTATAGAGAATTCTTAGTTAACAAAAGCAGTCTTTCTTTTTCTGTATCCCATATGCTTATTCTAAAAAAGATATAAACTTTTATGTTTGTCCAATATGAATATCATTAAAAGCATTGTTACATATTGATAAATAATTTACTCAGTCAGCAGCCAAGTGCCCACTAACTCATCTTCTTCGGTACTGCTGAGTAGATCCCTTTGGCAGTCAGCGAGTGCCCTTTCTACAACTTCATTTCTGTCGGAAAAAAAAGTATGACAGTCAATGCGAGAGTAGGGAATACCAGGAACACTGACTCCAGGCCCTTTTGCACTAGGCTTGTCTTTCACATCTGTCAAAACAAAAACATATGAAACGTTAGTTCTTTACACGCACACCACGTTAACTGTGCTTGAGCTTACGACGCACTCTGAGAATTTAAATTATCGCTGTTTTCGTTTTTTATTTCCAATGTTGCTCTATCAAACGTTGGCCCTTCGTCCTGCAAAAAGGTATCGTCCATTTTTTATAGGTTAGGTCAAGCAATTCTATCTACAATATTGCTCTCCGGCCTCTCGGGCTCTCTGAAAAAAACGCTTGGTCGTCAACGTAAATTAAAAGCGCCCATACAAAATGGTTCTTACTGTGTCTTTCGATTGATAAATAATTCAATATACAGGTGTCGTTCAAGAGTGTGCTGACTGCTGATATGCTGTTCGATCGGCTGCTCTTTTTAGTGCTGCTTGAGTCTTGACTCTGACGTCTGATGCTGATTCGCACTTTTGACGTTTGCATTTCTGCTCCCAGCTTGCACAAGCGCAGTAGCGGTAGTAATCACTGCCAACATACGTGAATTAGCACCTATTTTAAATCTTTTATTTACGTTTATTTTTAGTCTAATTCTTATTGTATAAGACTTGCAATTATTTTATACTTCCCTTTTTATTAAAAAATAATTTTACTTTTAAAAACTCGGTAAAAATTGAGTCTTGAAAAAAAGTTCCTTACCTTGTTCGTAAATCCTATAAAAATTAGTTTCACCAAAATACAATCCCAGTAATTGTTCAAATAAATAAATAGATAATTAAGTGTTGCAAAATATCTATATACTTAAAGTATTATCGTTTTTATAAGACCACACAAACGGTTGACTGCATTAATTCTTTTTGTATATGTAGTATATTTTTTTGCATTGCATTTATATGTATTTTTTATGAAGAATCGTGTGAATAACTTCTCTTGACTGTACTGTCGTAATACTATAACTCATTCATACGTACTATTGCATAACTTATTCATAAAGAAAATGACAAACGGCTCTAATTAAAGCCGCTATACCGTAATTATGAGCGTCTACATATTTAAACGTGTTTAAGGGAGAAGTCTAATGGAACGTTTAATTGCAATTTTTCTTCACAATTATTATAATAATAGCGAAGAAAAAGTGCAATTATACGTTCGATTCGAAGTTTCCATTAAACCCATTTAAGTATGCAAACAGACGCGTGTAATTGCGGTAGTCTTAATTGTGGTAGTTTTAATTAGGGTAGTTTAAGAAGTTTAATAAGAAAAAATTATAGAATAGCATGAAACTGAAATTATAGTCATTAGGACAAACCTATCCTTATAACGAAAAATTCGCTCGTAAGAACTAGTACTGTGATAAGAAATTTATTTTGCAAACATGGTACATATCCTATAGTGAAAATAAATTTATGTGCCCTTACACGTTTACATATATAATTGGGATATTGGACACATTTCGGCACATTTTGGCATAGTTTGACACATTTCGGCATATTTTGGCATAGTTTGACACATTTCGGCACATTTGGGTACAGGAAGAAATATAAAAAAAAATAATAATTCTCTGACTTATGGCACAGTTCGGTACACTTTGGCACACGCACTTGGGAAATTTAAAAAATTTGATTTTTAGTCAAAAAATTGTGATTTTTACTTAGCTTTTTACACACTGGCACATTTTGGCACAGACATTTTTTCCGCTAACTCTATAGTTGTTGTACTCACAACGAATATTTTAAAGTAAATTTTCAAATACCAATTGAATAGTCACAATTCAAAATGGTCTAAAATTTGTTTAATTTGTTTAAATTTGTTTTATCAAGGAATTTTATGTCTATTTAAATAGAAATTTAACCCAGTAAGGGTAACTACAGTTTTTTTATATTCCTCAAAATATAAAAAATTAGTTATTTTATATTAATTCATAAGCACATATAGAATTTGTGATCCATGAAATCCTGTCGAAGTTGTAAAACTAGTCTTATAGAAAATCTTACAACTTTCAAAAACTAGAAAATTTATTATACCATATCGTACATATAATATATAAAAATATATTATGGAAAAAATTAATTTCGTAAGTCAACATTAACCTCGCACAATAGCTTTTTTTGTAGCAATAAGTGCATCAAAAACATTTATAAATCTGCAAAAAGTGTGCCTAGTGGAAATTCATCAACTTTACTATTAAAGACTAAAAGTGAAGATCGATCACTTTTTAAGTAAAAAAAAAACGCAAAAATCGTGCGAATGTTATAAAAACATTAGCGTTTTCATATTGTAAGATGGATATTTATAAAACTCATTACTTTAAACTACCTGTTACTTTGCAAAAACTAGTAGGTCTCTGGCCGTATGATTCATGGATTAGACGAGTAGTTTTGCGCGCTACTTGTTTTACGGGCACTGCAGCTATGGCTATTCCACAAGTGAGACCTTTACTTTCCCTAGTATAGTGAAAGGACCTTATAAAAACTGATTAAATCTCATTAATTCTGGGGCAAAAACCGAGTAAGGTACGCGGTTTCTGCACCCTATTTATGCGGTTTTATAAGGTCGTTTCAATAGGGTTAATCTATTCAAACATTTCTGTAGCATAAAAACTTTGTAAAATGTTATTTTCATTATGCGCAGATACTAGGACTGATAAAGTATTTTCACAGGGATGTAGACAAAACTCTACACCACATATCTGTGCTTATGTTTGTCATTATGGTGTTCATGAAATTATTTACGTCGATTATAGCAGAGCAGAAAGTAAGTTGAGAAAGAATATTTAATAAAGTGATTAGAGCAATATAATTATACGACTTTAATTCTTAGCTGAAAAGTTTATATGATGATATACAGACAAATTTTTACACGTTAAAGGATAAAGATGAAAGAAGGATTATATACGATCATTTGGAGTATGGCAAATTTATGGCTGTCGGCTATTCAGGTAGGAGACAATTTTTTACAATATGTTATTATGAAAAAAATCGAGCCTCAAGTGAACAATCATTTCTGCAAATACCTATAATATAATAATTGTTAATCTCTCTTAAAAACAATCTATTTCTAAAAATCAGTTAGTAGCGGCTATTTAACCATTTAAGACTTGAAAAATGATGGCAGTTAAATTATTTTCCAGTTTTCTTTAGTTCAATTTTTTTGCAAGGTTCATGAATGTTTTTAGCTTACATGTATGGTGGTTACGTTTTTTTCGTTGCATTACCCCTGTTACCAAAATTGCTCAATCAGCTACTACCTCTAAACGAATCTCGACCACTGTTATACATGTTGGATGGCGAATTCGTGGTCGACAGAAGTGAACATTACTACAAAATTTTTTCCTTTGATGTGGTTACTGGTTCAATAGTTATTACTGTTGTTGTATCTGTTGATATTATGTATACATCCTGTAGCGAACAATGCGTTGCGTTATTTTCAATCATCAAGTAGGTCTTGCTGAGTATATTTATAACTATTTAGTTAATAATTTATAGGTAGACATTTATTGCTAGAAAGTACAATTAATTTTTTCGTCGGAAAATTCTAATACCTATGCGTTTTTCTTAGGAGATATGATATATACACAAAATTAATAATCAAATTATAAATGAAAAATATATTTTAATGACTATTAAAAAGATACGGTCTCGTCGAGCCAAAAGTTCCTAATATATGGGATACGTTCCTGAGGTAGTCTGATATCAGTAGTGATGAGTAGTGATGAGGCCGCTCGACAGTCGTGTAGCTGAAACACACTTCTCCTTAATGTGTTTAGTGTCTGCAAAAATACAGACAACTTCAGAAACGTATCCTAGATAAAAAGGAACGTATCCCGCATATATTAGGAACTTTTGGCTCGTCGAGACCGTATCTTTTTAATGGTCATTAAACGTATTTCCGAGCGTTAGAGTCTTTCAATATTAAAACATATTTTTTTAAACTGCACGAGTTTTTTAAAGACATTTTGCATTTGTTAACAATTTGAAATGATTTTAGATTTCGTTTACTTAAGATTGGTGATGAAATTGATGAAAACGAAGATTATGGATATAATTATCTAATTCTGACTATTCAAATGCATCAAAGAGTTTTAAGGTAGAATTATACCCATTGCAGATTATTTTTTTTCTCTGCTCTTCCATAGAAAAAAAATTACTAAAATTTTTTGTTTACTAAACAGTTTTGCAAAGGTTGTAGCATCTACGTATGAATTCTCATTTCTTATTTTAACCGGTATAAACCTAATTTATTTCAGCACTCTATCTGTTCTAGCAAGTATAAAATCTTATATATTTACGCAAACTATTTTTGAGAATAAATCGTTATAATGCTAAAAATATTGTTTGAATTTTATTTAGCTGTTAATCAATTTTCACGTGCCTATGAATTTAATTAGATTCGCATTATTATTAGTGTTTTTAGCAGTTCACTTGTTTTTCTTAAGTTGGCCTGGTCAAAAATTCATAAATCTTAGTACAGACTTATTTAGCAATGGGTAAATTTCACATTTATTTTGTATCTTAAAGATAATGAATTTTTTAAGGATTTCACATTTTTCAAAAACATATAAATTACAGATATTGCAGTAAATGGTATCAATGTTCAAGAAAAACTAAAAGATTATTGGAAATTCTATTTATACGATGTTTGACACCTTGTACAATAACTGCTGGTGGACTGTACTGTATGAATTTTGAGAATTATTTGAAGGTAAGTCTTTTTGTAATAAAAATATTTAACGACAAAATTTAGTAGCTTGCAAGAAAATATATCAATAATACTTTTGAATTTATTTCAATATTACTTTTTTTAGTTTTCCAGGCAGCGAAACTAATTCTAAAAAAATTAATAGTGAATTTATCGCCAAAACATTAAATGTTTATTAACCCTTTCAGACCCATTTACGTGAATTGTACATATATACCCACATTCCCATTTCGTATAATTGGACTATATGTTATTATTGTATTATAAATTACTTAAATGTTAACAAATTGACTAGTAGTATATTTATATGTACGTACGATATTTTATAGTACCTACGTGTGAAATAGTTATTTTCGATACAAGTGCGTAAAAGTTTATTCTCGCTAGTGGGTACGTTTATCGCCCGAGCGAAACGAGGCTGATAATCACCCACGACCGAGAATCAATTACGCACATGCCCCGAATATGATTTTTTGATACAGTGACTAAAACTATAGTCCGCACATAATAGGGAACTTGCATGAAAAATTCCATTATATCCGTCTAATAGAATATTGAAAATTAATCGACACGTATTTTTTATTTTTTCAATTCAATGTTTATCGACAAAGATATCAAACGTCGAAATTACCATGTGACGTCACGATGCAGGACGATATAGATATACTAAGCCGTGGTGACGTCACGATGCACCACGATGCTGTAATGTTTTAACATGCTGTATCTTTGTT
>UXGC01000345.1:0-38528 GCA_900480045.1 Eurytoma adleriae
AAATTGACCATAACTGGTCAATAAAAAAGGCAATTGACCATAAATTGACCAATTTATGATTAATTTTCTACCAGGGATGGCGCGTTGCTTTTTTGCTATCTCTAAAATCGAGAAAACTTCGTGAATTTTCAAGAAAACACGTAATTTCCTAATTACGAAGCACGGTATATATAGATAGAAAAGTATTCTGCTGGTAATGTTCAGTAATGTAAAATTTTCAACATTTTCATGTTTTGTTGTTAAAAATGTTGTTATCTAATTATCTAATTAAAAATGTTCCGTTTTTACAATATTCTATTTATGAACAGCGTTTGATCTTCGTGTATTACAAAGTTTCTTTATCATTTTTATAACTACATAATTTTATAATTAAACAAATTGCACCATACCTTACAGTAAACGATTCGTCAGATTTTGACAAATCCATCGATATAAAAAGACTAAATTTTGAAATTTTCTACAAGGAGTGTTTTCAATCACGACGGCAGATTACGTATCTCTGATCTCCTTCATACAGATTGATAGTTCTTAACGAGGAAAATTAATTCTAAACGGAAAATAAGTAAAAAAAAATATGATAGATCCCCGTTGAATTCCGCGCAAACCCGTTCTCAGCAAACGGAGGATTAAAAAGTAACTGACAGTGTAATTACGCGGCGGTGACGAACACACCGAAATTAGTCAAGATTTTATAAATTCAAAGCGACTTTTCTGCACGCGAGCGCGCGACATAATTAAATCAACATATTCATGAAGTAAATTCATAAGAGTAAACTGTGCGCGGCCCGGTGTAAATCCATTAGAATTATAATTAGCGTTATATTTTAAGCTCGATCGCGGAGTTTAACGCGGCGCAGTGGATAGTCCTTCGTAATGGTCGGCCCGCGCGGAGAGTGCCGCGCTCACTTCTCTCCGCGCGGGCCGCTCCGGCTCGCTTTTATTCCGCACCGCGTAATCTCATTGTAACACTTGACTCCCATCCACTTTCTGCACCACCGCCACATATCTCGACCGCCGAGCACGTACCTCGGAATCGAGAGAGGCAGCAAGTGAGGCAAAACAAAAGCTTGTGTAAATTTTACAAAAAAAATATTTACAAATACAGACTTTTGAACAAGACTCTAAGTTATTAACAATACGTAGGTGCAGTCTTAAAAAATATAACTGGGAATCAATGAAAATAATTTACACGACAACTGTTGACTTGTTTTTTATAAAGTTTTTTGAAAACGGCGAATTAAACATTGGATTTAATATACTTGAGTTCGAAGCGATCGTCAGTTATTATTCGGCTTAAATTCTCTCCTTTCGAAGTTCAGAGCCAACGTTTTATCTAAAGTTTTGACTGTACTAAAATACAAAAATGCAGCTCACTGCAGAGGGAGAGAGAGGCTGTGACTTTTCGATCGTTTTATTTATCAGCCGGCACCTTTTATTTTATTTCCACGTGTCTTTTTTTCCTTACGTCTCGGCTTTACTAAATAGCCGGTACCCTTTAAGAATAAGATGTTAAGCGATTTATGGCCGCCTACTGCCAGATCCTATACGCCCAAGTAATTGAGCGCTTGTCTTCTCTCGCGAGGGCGCGAGAACGAATTATTTTATTAACGTGGATTGCCGATGCGAGAGCCACGGGCTCGAGAGATTAGTAAATCTTCTTTTCGGATAATTATATACAAGGAGCTGGATTCTGAGTTGTAAACGGTGTAATATGTAATTTCGGATTTTAAAGGCAGTGTTATAACTACACCATTTAAATGCTGATAATAAGCTTGATGCTTTTAATTTCGTGGGATATTCTTTTCTAGCGGATTCGAGTCGAGTATATGTTCATTTTCATAATTTTGACTGAATGTTTTTTACGTTTTGCATTTATTATAATTCATTTCTTCCTTCGGGGTACGCGGAGAGAACGATTCGATAAAAATTATCATATGTTTCTAGTAATCTAGGGGGTCAAGTTAACTGGTTGGTAAAAATTACCAATCAACGTTAAAAAATATAAAAAAATTCAATAAAATTTGACCTATTTGTCAGTAATTTTTATTAAACTGGTCATTTAATTTGAAGATTACTAACTATCATAGTAATTTATGAAAAAAATGGAGTAATTTTAATCTAACGTTTTGCACAGATAGTAATCAGATTCATCAGTGACTTATTTTTTATGACGTTATTGACAAATTCAATAAATTTACACTTTTAAAAAGGTGCTTACAAAAGCCAACTAATTATTGCTGTATAAAATATCTTTAATAGTAAGCGCCTGCTTCCAAATTAAAAATTAAAATTATACTGCGAAAAACACTTCAAATTTCAAATACCCATAAAATAAATTCTTAATCATCAACATAAATAATTCGTATCATTTTTATACAATTATTGTAAATTAATCTTCCATTTTTCCTAATTACATTTAATTCTCATCAATACTAATCTACAAATTATTTCTGTTTCAGATAAACATGGATGCCGTTACATCAACCGATTACAACACAACGAACCTCAACCGCAACATGAACCATCAATCAGGCTTCCTCAATTACACATACGCGCAATTCGAAGAAAAGTACAGCAAACCCGTGCAATCGGTGAAGTACAGCGACGACTACTCCGAGTACGGGAAGAATTTAGTGCGCGTCTCCGGCATCAGCAAGCTCGCCTCTCGCATAACCCAGCAGCACCAATTCCAGCAGCAACACTACCAGCAGCAACAGCAACAACAACAGCAGCAACAACAGCAACAGCCCCAACCCCAACCGAGCAACATCGCGAGGTTCGACCAACGCTACATCCGCGAGCGCGAGCCTCGCCCCAAGTCCCAGGAGGTCCCGGAGCTGAAGGTCTACCAGATCGACCCGCCGTCCGCGAAGCAGGAGTACGGCGCGGCGAAGGCCGGCCACCGGGCGATCGCCGAGCGGCCGGCCGTCACCGTCCAGCCGACCTCGAAGAAGGACGGCCAGCTGACGTTCTACGAGATCGACGCGCCGCTGCAGCAGGAGCGCAACAAGGAGGTGCGCTTCGGCCAGCCGGAGAAGGGCCAGCTGCCCGGCTACAGCGAGCAGCCGCCCAAGTACCGGCAGTTCGCCGAGAAGCCGCCCAAGTACCAGGAGGCGCCGCCGCCCAAGTACCACCAGGAGCCGCCCAAGTACTCGGAGCTGTCGCCCTCGCGGAAGCCCGAGGAGCCCAAGCAGCCGCAGGTGAGGAGCTTTTTGTTGCCTAATGCGCATTGATTGATCGCTCGGGGAGGCTCGTTAAGCTCGCCACCCCCTCCGACCCCCGCGATTGCTTTATCTCGTGCCGGCTTTTCGGAGGGGTTCGTATGGTTACATGCTCGCGCGCGCGATGACCTGGCGCTTCGATTTTTTTTTTCGGGCTTCTAAGGAGTGCCGCGAGAGAGCTGCTCGATACGAAAGCTCGCGCTATTGAAACTGTTTCCTTTTTCTGCTTTTTTTTTAAGCGGGGTAGGTGTGCTTGAACTTTATTCTTTTTGATGATTTAATGGGACCGATTTTTTTTTTAATCGATATACACTGAGAGAAATTTCTGGTAAAGATTACGATGAATCTTCGAGGGAGATGGACATAGTGTTAATTTTTATTTAGAAGTTTTCATTAAAATTGCGGAGCTTTCCTTGTAAATAACGACGGAGCTTTTCCTACAATTGTCTAATATTCAGGTAAAAACTACAGTAATTGATTCTTGAAAAAATTCTCTGTCTGTATAGGAAAGCTTCAATTTTACTCTTTTCGTTAATATTTAATGGTCGTGTGACAAACAGATTTTCTTTTTTCTTTCAATCGATATAGAAATTATTTAACTTAATTTTTTTCGGTAATTTAAGAGGAGAAACTCATAAATTTTCACCCAAAATAGGGCACTGAATTGATTTTTAGTTTTTTCAGTGACAGGTATGGTATAAAAGAATACCATTTCTTTTAGATGGTAAATGGAATAGAATGGATTTGTTCTGAAACCAAGAATTGGTTAAAACTATTTGCACAAGGAAGCTTTTGAAAGACTGAAAATTTAATCATTGAAAAACAAAAAATTAAGTTTTTACGAATAGTAATTGACTTTAGACCAAGTATATTGTATTCCACTTGCTATATAGAATCAAAGTATTTGTGCTATTTTTTAATTCCACACTCTATGTACGTTTATTAGAAAAACTAAAAATCGACTTATTACTCATTTTCATTGAAAATATACGAGACTCTCCCTTTAATGCCTGCGTGTGACAAACATACTTTATTCTCTTTTATGTTTTAAATTGATGTAGGAATGACTTACCTTTATTCTTTTCGTTAATTTAATGCCTGCGCGACAAACAGATTTTCTTTTACTTTCATTGTTTCTTTATAAGTCGCTTACAATAATGGAGAGATTCACCGGGGAATAAAGACTTGCCGCGGTACTGTTGATGGGTATCTTTTCGAGGAAAGAAAAAAGCAACTACCGGTTTTTTTATGAAGTCGTAAACCAAATCGTAAAATCAACTTGATTACGCGCTATCTGTGACGTCAGAAGGACTAAAGTCACCGAGGCGCGTAATGCAGTAACGAGTAGGATATACCGTGTAGAAAGCAGGAAGGTGTAGTAGACTAAATCGACAGCAAGCACGTGCTCTTAACGGAGGTTCGGGCGTTCCAAAGTCGAATCACATTCACTTCCTGCCACTGCTCCGCACCTTTACTTTTGTCCCGTCCTTTAAAACCTTTATTATGCTTGCTGAGTTCATCGCAGGTGAATTCTATAAATAACCATTACATTTTGAGTAAATATTTCAGTCTGCGCAAACTTTTTTTTTATTCTTTGATAATCAACAAATTATTTTTATGTTTATTTTTTAAAAGCTGCTCTTATCGTACAATGAGAGAAAAGTTGACAAAATTTATTGATAGTAAAAGTTGTTATAGTAAAAATTATTACGATACTTCAACTAATTTTGATAATTTTTTTAGTAAATGTTAGTAGGAATATTGTAATTTTTGCTAGATTTATTATAAATTTTACAATAAAATATCTCTCCGTGATGTCTGTAAAAGATTTGAGTTTATAAAGTCAATTCAGCTTAATTAAAAAAACTGTAAATTGAAAAAAATTCGACAAGTTTCTTTTTTTCACTGAAAGATTGATCATTTTGCATACGTTTTACAAATGAATTTATCTTAACTGTCATTTCCATTGTCCGAAATGTTGAATATTTAAAAATTGAGAGTAAATGAAACAGTTATTTTAAAATCGTGAAATTGCATTATCGCGAGTACGCAAATTTCCGCAAAATTCAAAATTTTAACCAGAATAACCCGAAAATATTCAAAATCACGCAATCGTTATTACTCGAAATGTAAAAAATGCCCATCCCCCCTCCAACATCCCAAAGGCACTGCAATAATGAACTAAACGCGATATGAGGGTGAAATAAAATCGACTCTCAGTTCATCGTCCTTTCTCACGGGCACAAAACCTCCTCCTTTTTCCGGGCTATTTTGTAAAAAAAAAAAGAAAGAAAAAGAAAAACTATCCCCATCTCTAGCCGGCATCCCGGACCCGCATGCGTGAGCGATTGAAAGAAAAAGGCGCGAGAAAGCGGAGGATATAAAAAAAGGAGGGAGCGGGGGGGTTGGCGGCGAGTCGCGCGTCTCTCTCCCTTGTGCCGGGCTTCATTCACACTGTCGACACCTTATCTCCCCCGCAGGAGGATCACGGCGGATCTATCGCGGCGGCTCGACGCGGCGGCGGCGGCGTCGTCGCTCCTGGCTTCGGCGTAGGGGCGCCGCCGGTAGTAGGGGCCGCCGGCGCTGGAAGGGGGAGCGCCGCCAGCAGCCAGCAGAACGGGGCGCACTTTGCCGGCGCGGCGGCCGAGCCGCAGCAGCAGCAGCCCGTTAATCCGAGCAGTATCGCGCCGGCCGCGCGAGAAACGACACGTGCCGGGCCGAGCGCGCGACCCCACCGCACCGCGAGCGGCACCCGGCCGGCAGCCGGGAAGGACCAGGAGGGCCCGCACGCGGAACCGACCGCCGCGCGCTCCAGGATACCCACGCCGGACATCAGCAGCGCCAAGTTCAAGGGCACGGTGAGCGCGATCCTGAGGGCCGGCGAGGCGGTGCAGGGCCGACCCTGCGAGAAGGCCGCGCTCAAGATCGACAAGTGCCTGAAGGTGCCGGCCGGCCTCGCCGAGAAGATGAAGGCCACCCAGGAGGCGGCCGGCAAGGTCAAGCTCGCCGGCCACGACTACGGCCACAAGCCCTACTACGCCGAGCTGAATTACAAGTCCTACGGGACGATCGACAAGCCGCCGATTTCCGCCCACGACAAGGCGCACCAGCACACGGCGCAGGTCGACCCCGGTAAGGTGGGACTAAAGTCTGGGCAGAGTTACGCGCATCCGAAGAATCCGAACAGTGTTTACAGTGATAAGTACCCGCACGACCATCACCATCACAGGATGTCGCACCTCAAGCCGCCGACCGCCTTCCAGGTGTACCAGGAGACCAAGTACGCGTACAACGTCAGCGGGACACCCGGGACACCGGCCCAGGCTAGCGCTGCCGCTGCCTTCTTTGCCAGGTGAGTGAACACGTGCTATTGGTAACTATACTTTCTGCGTTTGTAGTGATGTTCTGATTTAAAATAGCGCATCTGAAGTTGTGGTGGAATTAAGATATAGTTATTTTTCACATTTTTTAAGTAATTTAATTCGAATCGTCAAAATGACAGTAATTCTTGGCTGATTCAAGTACAATCTTTAGGATTTGGTTAATATTTCTTTTTGCTAAGCCTATTTTGATATCTGAGGTGTTCACGGAATTAAAAAAAATATAATTTATTGCAGATCGTACTCTATCTGACATCTTTATAGATACACTGGCGATACTGTTAACCGTGTGCACCATCTACGATCAATCAGTACTATACGTACGAATCGAAGAAAGATCCTAATTTTGTTCTATAAAATCCCATAGATATAGCATACGGGTATACAACGATTGATTCTAATCGGGACGGCAGTACATTATAATACTGTTTTTCATTTTTTCTGTAGGTGATAGTATTTTTGGGACGACGAATCATTGAACAAATTATTTTTTTATTTTATAACAATAGTGCGGGTAAACTAAATTGAAATACTAATAAAGAGTAAACGTAATTGTCTAATTTGTTCTCAATGATTACCAATTAATCGTAGATCAGTATAAATATAATTATTAATACGCATGCTCTCTGATTGCATTATGATTTCTTTTAATTTTTCTTATCGTATAAAACATAAATATAACATAATGTAAGCATTTATTATAACATTTTTAAGGTATTAATTTATTATTAATTTTATAATATTTTACAAAATATTATAATATTATTGGCGAGTACACCGTGGAAAGCCTAGGCTATTTTGTCCCACTGCTCCTCGTGGCCAACTAAAAGCAGTTTATGAAATTTTGAAATGGTGAGATAATCGCTAACATAGGATAATGAACTCTCTTGTGTAAATGAGATTTCTGCTTTAATAATCGTATAATGCAGGTAAAATCGACCATAATTATTGCACTACTATTGATTTGAAAAGATTAGCCACACAATTTTTAGACCGCATATTAGATATAAATGTAAATGACGTAAATGTAGAGCACACATTTTTAATTTATCCAACGTAATAATCTTAACTCACTTTATTATATTTAAAAAAAATCATTCAAGTGACAAGTTATGATTTAATTAATATTCAAGCTCTAATGATAAATGATATTGTAGCGTATTCGATCGTGAATTTATAACGATTTCATAATTGTCTTTCAAATAATTATATTGCTGTTCACATGAACAAGATACTTTAATTAGATGTAAATAACTAATAATCAGCCTAGAAAGTAGTTCAATTATAATGAGCTTATTTATTTACTGACTATAAATTTAATAATAATTTTTAAAATTATTTTAATTTTTGAACTTCACTTAATATCCTACCTCTATGAATTCTGCAGTAGTCATTTTAAATTTAATAACGCCACGCAATATAATACGAAAATAATGAATATATCTAAAACGCGAAATTGCATTGTGCATTTAATTTCGTTTGATCTCATAATTCTTTGACAATTTAACGTGCGTAGATAATTAATTGCGCGTGCATAATTAAATTTTTCGTAAAATGAAAACTTTTCAGCTTATTAAAAACGACGTAAAAAGAAATGCAAAATGAGGAACGAAAAGCAACGTTGGAAAAAGTTTATATCCGAGAAAATTCCAAATACACTTCTACATTCATAAACAGAGTCTGAAATCTTCGCTCGGAGGGCACAGGGTGCATACTTTGGGCGCCTCGTACTTTGACCGGGCCGTTTGACTGGTGGCTTTAACGAGATCTAGGGAGAATCTTCTCCGCCGAGTCCCTCCGTCAGAGTTTGACTTACGGGGAGGAGCGCAAATCGCTCGCGACTCTTGCGCTTTTTACCGCTGCCCCGGGAATTTATTACCCGGCGCTCGAAAGTCAAACCGAAAGGATTAGCCCTTCAGTCGCGGGCGAATCAACAACTTGTATCGAGCTTAATGCTGCGCTGTAGATTTTCATTTTTCAGAACCCAACTTAATTTGCCGAGGCTGTCGAGAGGATCGTAGGGTTACGGCTTGTCCGCGAGTAAACCAATACCCAATGCAAAGCTGATCGCATTTCGTTGTAATCGTAGATGCGCGGTTAACCAGAACGATTGCACTTTTAGGATGTTAGTCTATTAGACCCCGATGTTCGTTACGTGGAAATAATTTTTCGTGTTTTCTTAATGTTTCAGGGGTTATTTAAATATTTGTAAATTAAATGTAAAAATTCAATTTTCAAAACATGTAATGTAACCAGAAAACGCACTAATTAGGAAAATGTATACCCTCCAGGTACTAGATTTCTCTAAAATTTTGTAGAAGGTTTTTTTGTAAAAAATAATGAACACGTAACTCAGGATTTTGTTCTAGGGGGCTAGTAATAATATAGGGAGCATTTAAAAAAAATTTAAGTTAGAAAAACGTTAATTACTTGCAAATTGAAAGTCACTTAACAATTTATAAAAAAAAAAATTAAAAATTAAAAAGAATAGACGAGCTGCAATTTGAGACTTAAAAGTTATGTGTTTATTAAATATTGATAAAATTTTACTGATTTTCATTCTTTCACTTTGATTATATAATGTATGACTTGGCCTGATAAAGATTTTTAATCTGATACGTCTCGTAGTAAAATAATATTTATTTTATTTTCATTTTTTTCTTTTACATATTTAATGCGATAAATAATCATTTAAACAATAAGCATAATAAATAAAAATACATTACATGTAGATTCTTAGTAGAAAGCTTCTAATTTACAAAAAAAAGAACCTGGCGCATTTTACAAACAATAAAATTTTGCAATGTACTGATAGATGCAATAATTAAAATACTAATAAATTTCGTGATGAACAAAGTCACCTTTCGATTATTCAAATCGGACGAAAACATCGACTTTTTAAACAATGCATTTTTCAACCAAATTCTCGTCTTTCTCCATAATTTTCCTCTTTACACGCCCACCACATTTGACGTTATAAAATGAACAACAAGGAAATAAAAAATCATTTTTAAAAGTCCCTTTGACATTAATAGAACTATCTTAACGATCAATCACACATTCACCTTATCAAATTAGTAATAGCCGCTCTACATTCCGCGCCGCCCTCAAAACTTTCATTAGTTTAAGTGAATGCCCCTTTTTCGTGGCCCTCATCAGGCAAATGTGCACCGACACGTGATCTAAACTTAGTATGCGTGCATCAAGGATGATTTGAAAGGCCCGGCAAAGAAGACGCGGCGGAGATGAATGCGCCGCGGGAGGATAGAATAGAATATCGCGGAAAAAGGGACTCTGGCGGGCCGAACGCATCCGCCGGAATTCATAATCCTCGGGCATCGCCGATGCCTTTTTCCGGTCTTCCTCTTTGTTTTTCGACGCGCGCCGCGGCGACGACCTCCGCGCGTATATACGCGTCTCGTCTCATCTCTTCCGCCAATTTTCCCCCGGTGTACCGCGGAGTGGCCCTTTTTATCTCGGGCGCACCGCGTGTTCGTAAACTTGTACCGAAAGAAAAATTGCGGCCAATTTTTACTCCTTCTTTTTTTTCGTCTTGGATAATTTCATTATCGGGCTCCAAGTTTTTTACGAGGAACTGCTGCTTCCCTGTTTGCTTTCTAAAGCTCCGTTCTTTGATTGGATAATTAATTATTCCCGCCTTGGGATAATTAAAAAAGAAGTATATTACCCTCGGCGTTCTTCTATTCATGTGTGCGTTTAATTAGTATGTCAGCGTTTCAAAATTGAAAGGTATACGGAGAAAATTTTCTGGTAAAAATTACTACGATGGTAGCGGGGTCAAGTAAAAATTATTCAGAAATGTTTACATTATTTGTAGCGTTTGTAGTGACTTTTACCAAAAGTGATTAAATTTTTATGAACAAAATTTCTCCTTTTATTGGTAAATTTTATTGATGTAAAACGTATTAATGGATGTGTTGTCACCTTCATCAGAGCTATAAATACATTTTGAATACTTATTTTTTTATATACAGTCACAAGTATCGTCTTTGAATACAAATAGACTTGCCTAAAAACTCCTTTCGTACCTCATCAGCTAAATAAATATCCAGTAAATAGCAACTTTTTATTGTTTCTTGAATTTCGCCAGACGAATTAAGGTTGATAAAAATAAACATGTGGATCAGATTAAATTGAATAATTTCCCTTCTAGAACGAAAATTACACAATTTAATCTGATACACATGTTTTATTGCGAGCTTGTACTGGGGCTATAAATTATTGAAATCTGAATAGAAACATAAAAAATCAAAATTAGATAAAAAAATAAAAGTAGAAAAAAAATTGACTGAAAATAATTATAAAAAAACTTACATGTTTTTTAATTGTTTGTAAATTCAGATAGATTTAAACAAACAAATTTGATATGCGTTAATGCAATAAATGAAAAATATATCAAAATAAAATTGGCAGTTTAATCTTTAAAAATAAATACAAAAGTATTGGGATTATTGTTATTGTGCCTGAAGGTAGTGGATGTCAGTATTTCAAGTAAGGTGCGTCAAATTTTGCTCCTACGAGCTGCAAACCCTTTGATCTTTCGCGAGAACTTTGGCGTTTGGTTCCTTTAAACGCACAAAAGGGTCTCATATGGGGTAGGCTTAAACCACCATTACTTTGATGTAAGTGCCGGAATAAAGCGCCCACTACTCGTTTTGTTAAAACCTCATCCTTTGACGCCTGTCTTTAATTTTCCTCGTTTGAACATATTTTAACATTAAATGTTTACAAAACCTTATCTCTTTTTTTTGTCAATTTACAAACCGTACTACATCGGTGTTATCTTTTAATCACCTGTGTTACGTATAATAAAATCTTTAAAAAGTATTTATCTCATGTTTTTGTAATAAAATCTGAGAAATGAAAGAAAATCTTAAAATACTTGTTTTTACAAATATACATATAATAATTTAAAGAATTTATGTACAGAAAAAATGTTTGATACACCGACGCTTGATTTAATTATTATTTTTTACTATAGTTATTTTGTAAAGTATATGAAATCTAAAAATTTTAACGGTAAAGTAATTATAGTGTGCACTGTATACTACTAGAATACCTGGAACTTCTATTGTAATAGTTTTTTCTCAGAGTAACAAGAAATCTATATAAATGATTAAACTTACAATCATTTCTATTGAAAAAACAATTATTTAAATTAAACAATTTAATATAATATAAAATCATAAAAAATTTTCAACAAAATTAAATTATTAAAAATATTATTGTTCGTACGCGGCTCCAAGTAATTCGAGCGAAGTTTCGCGCTTACGAGCAGCCCAGGAGGATCAAGGATAAGGAAAACAATGAACATGGGAATTGCGGAACCCCGATAAGATCTACGAGCGCGAAATATAATTTCAGCCGGAGGGTCGGTAGTGTGGCGAAAAGGAAAAAAAAAATTGGTGCGTACGGGCCGTTTAAATGGGCGCAACGACGGGCAAACGTACACATCAACGCGATCGCTCGATCATTCACGGCGAATCGTGCCCGGGGTCCTCGAGTGGGCTCGGAAGCCCTCACCTGGCTGTGTACGTACGAAGGTCTTTCGGCGGCGTGGATGGCGCCTCCTTCTCCCTCTCTATACCTCCCTTTCGTCCCCTCTTTTTTCCAGTCCTCGCTTTCTTCGGGATTCTTTAGAATAGCGTTATCGCTGCGTAGGAAGTAGACACGCGACGGGAATCGAAATTCAACTCGGCTCTTACACGCAGTCCTTGATTTTTTTTTTCATTTCCCTTTTTTTTCCTAGTGTAGTATTGTCGGCGAGAGAGCGAAAGAAAAAGGAGATTACATTTATGTTTTAAAAGGGATGTTCTCGCAGTGCATTGTACTTTCATTAAAGAATTTGTATTTTGTACCTTTTGCCATTATTAAATAGACAGTAATTTATTATGATTGATAGCCAATTTGAGAGACTACATTACTATTTACGTGCTCCACATTTTTTTATTAATTTTTTTATTTCCATAAAACTTGAAGTTATTTACTTAAATATTACATTAACAGACTAATTTCTGTAAAAAGGTATAATTTAATTTTCAATAATTATTTCCTGTTAGCAGTTACATTATTTCTTTTATTAGCGTATAGCAAAAGTACACATTCAAACAATTATTCGTTGAATTGTTAGAAAAGACACATTTAATATTTATTAAGAATTAATATTTGAAACGTTAATATTAATCAACAGCATTTACTTACCTTTTTTCCTAAAATTTAAATTCAATTATTTTATTATCAAATTCAAATGAATGAATTAATTAATTATAAAATGAATCCTTAATAGTTGTTTCCTGTTATAAGTTCACTTATCTTTATTATCGATAGGTCGCAGGTCAGATATTTAAATAATAATCGGAATTTTAAATGATTAGAAGAGGTCTTTAATAACTATCAATTAATTTATTACGTTTCAGTATTGTGCTAAGTACTATAAACATATAAACAATTTTTATTTTCGTAGATGGTAAGTGAAACTTAGATTTGTAAAGTTATCTGAATTTTTTATGTCGATGTAAACAATCTTTTGAAAAACATCCATCTTTTCTTTTTATTATCACATTATTTTTCTTTACTTCTAGAAATCAAAGAATATTGCTATAGAATATAGAAATATTCATAATAGATTTAATTACAGAGAGAATCTTTTTTGTTATATTTTATTCGCATTCTTCAAAAATGAATGAAATTAATAAGTATAAAAAATATTACCAATATATATTTCATTAAAAAAAAATCATGAAAATAAACAGTCAACTGTAAACAACAAAATGAGCTAGAGAACAGGATGCCATTTTATTGACACCAGTTTACCGTCGACTGTCCATTCCCTTTTCTATCTCCAAATAAAAAGCACCGCCCTTCATTTTCCGCCATTACTCTTTCACCTCGTTTCGCAGCAACAATATTCAACCGGCGTGAAAACACGAAAACTTTACTCCTTTATTCGCAAAGCGGAAATTTTTCTTATATACATTTCCGGAACGACCGCTTTAATTCCTCGCGATATCTCGACGCGCGCGCGGATCTCTTTTTCGATTTAGAAGACGCGGCCCGCAATGAATTCCAGCGAGAGTGCCTTTTATGCATATTCCGCCGAGCTTTTACGTCTCCTCCTCTTCTCCCGCTTCCACGCCGAGTCCATTTTTCCCTCCTGCCCGGCTGTCCTCCCGTCGATTTCTCCCGGACCCCGGGGCTGAGTGCAAAGTTACGGGGAAAAAATTTGCACCTTCGAGACAAGAGTGGCGCCAGGTATAATTCAATGGCGGCCTCGCGCGCGCGTCAATGTAACGCGATGGTCGCGAATTTCCCTGCGGGGCGCGCGCCGGAAAGTTGGCGGAGCCGCGCGGGGAGCGGCACGCAGGAATAAAATTGTACGGGCGTCCGAACAGTCGGCGCGTGCATTCCGCGCCGCGAAAGAGAAAGGGAGGCGCGCGCGATTTTATTGCACTTTTATATTGCCTCGCGCCTCCCCCGCCATCTTGGAATCTTGTCTATTTTTTTTTTCGTCCCACGTCCTTTCCTCTTTCCGGGGGGTTATACGGCCGGCGGTATCCCTTTCCTTCTGTCTGTCTTTTTTTTTTGCTTCCGTTTCATTTTCGCCGACTGATCGCCCGAGCGCCTCCGTCTCGGGGCCGCGCGCTCTTGAGCCGGCGCGTCGCGAATCATGGGAACAATTTTAAGCGGCGTGTTTTACGAGGCGACGACTCATCCCGCTGTAACGGCGTAATTGAAATTTCGTGAGCCAGCGAGCTTTTTACGCTCGCGCGCACCCGGCGCTGCGCTCGGCTCTCGTAAATTTAGCAATTATTTCGCGAATACATTGTATTAAGATTGACGACTTCGCGTTATTTGCCTTGACGGTTTTCCTGAATCCGGATGGTGTGTATAAAACGCATCTCGTTCAATGCCTCTCGCGATTGCTGCGATGAATTTAAGATACGATCGATGTGGAATTGTTGCATTAATTAATTCCCGTGAATGAACGAATGAATGGGTTAACGTGAATACCTACATATTTTTTGTAATAATAGCAAATTAATTTTTATAAATAATTTTTTGATAATTAGGTAAATTTATACCAATTTTTAAAAAAATATTTACCTGGCAACTTCGTTGTTTCTCTTCACATCTACGGTTCACAAGATTAACATACTTTGTGAGAAGAAGAATAATTTGCGTGAAAATAACTTTACCCGGTTTTTGAAATGAGCGTAATACAAATGACACACTGTGTGTTAAATTTAAGTCTTGATTAAATAAACCAACAAATAACATTTAAAATGTGATGTACGTTTAAAAATATATGATCGGTGTACTATTACAATATTCTTTTTAGTTTAATGAACTGAAAAATGTATATCTATGTACGCGAACAAATTATTTACACACTTAAATAAGACATCAATGTAGATGTTTAATCTTTTCTTTCTTGAGTTGTTGATTTTATACGTTTCCTTTTTATTTCAACATTTTTTTCAATATTTTTTCCGCTGTTCCTGAAACCTAATAAAAAGGAGCAAAAAAAAAAGATACATCACTTTAAATGAAAATCTGGTAGGTTCTCAACATTTGTGTATAACAAGGGAATGAAGTATAACCAAAGAAATAAGCAGCGTAACAAAGCAATTTAAATTTAAAAAAAAAAGTGATTGATCATTCCTCTCGGGAGCGAGCGGTCTGGGAATAGGAAGAAGAATCGAAGGAAGAATTTAAAGTAACGAACAAGGTCAGTGCGTCTGTCAACTGCGTTGCGCTCGTAATCCGACGAACGTTATATACGCGGATAAACGGGTGACATTACTGTCGTTTATCACGGAATAAAAGATGCATTCATTTTTTCATACGAGCTTACTTACCAATCGGGCCGACTCATTCCTCGAGAGTCCCGTTCATGTGACTGCATTTCACGACCAAAATCCTGCTAAGAATTTCTTTGATCGAGGCTCATCAATTCTCCAAATGTAATGTCGATTTAATTTGTTAATATCGTAATTTTTCTGGGATTACATTTAATGTTACATATTTATGTTACTCATTATTCTTTAAATTCAATTGAATTCTTTTTTGAAAGAAGATTGGAGCTTTTTAATAATAAATATTTCAAAATTAACAAGTAATTTTAAAATGTAACAAATAAAGTTAAAAAGTGGGGTACGGTAAAATGACCTTTCATTAAAATAAAAGGAGGATTTGACGTGAAAGCGATGAATATTTGAAAAGAATTATTCGCATAATGAGCTTTCGCGTAAAACGCAATATTCTTCCTCTCTTTTCACGCGTAATGATCGTCATAATCGCGATGGAGCCTACGTGGCTGTGACGATTTTTGCGAGTCAACCAGAATAAGGGGCCGAGCGGGAGGGGGAATAATAATGTAAGGGGCGCTGCCTGCCTCGGTCTGTTTACATTTGATTGGAGATAAATACTATAAGCTTTTTTTCCACCGGTCACTTTTCGCATTTTTCCTTGGCCACACCGGTACACACGCGCATCCTGTTGAATGATCGAGAAGCTATTAGAGGGTAATCTGTGAAGCGTGAAACTGACGCTTGCTCGAGCCACGTAATATACCGATCAGGGTGGCTCTCGTGTTTTACGTAATCCATTTTCTTTGTTGGTTTGATTTAACACGCCCAACTTTTATTCTTCAATTTTTAAATATTTAATTGTACGACGAAAAAATGTAATGCATTTGTCTGCAATGTAAGTAATTTCTATAATTTCAGTAGCTGGTTGCATTTTAAAAATAATGACTTCTTGGATTGATTCTATCCCTCATTTTAGTTATAATACTAGGGTAAAATTATTATCGTTTAATAATTGAAATTCTTACATAAAAGTCAAATCAATACACTGTTACAATTGCTGAAATTTCCTTATTAAAATACTACCAAAAGACTTAAAAAAAAGACTTGCATAATTCATAATTATTTTTCTAAAAAATTGTTACCAAAAATGTACTTCCTTATTATTCCGTAAGATTTTGAATTAAAATACACTTTGCATTCCCTTTTTTAATTTAATTTTCAAACGCTTAATATTATTTCTTTCACCGTTATCTCGCTAACTATACCCCAAACCCACTGCATTTTCTAATTTATTTATATGCACACGCAATGAAACGGAACAACTTTAATATCCGTCCAATGCGCGCGCATTCAATTTGCATTGATTAAGTAAAATTATATAGGGACATTCAATAGAAAGTTATAAACGCGCAAGGAGCCGGTGTACTCGTGTCTTTAAAGTTTAGGTCATCGAGGGGAGCGCGAGTTGTTCGCTCAACAGGTAGCGAAGTCAGATCTCGCGCTAACAGCCGACTCGGCTAGAAGTCGAGCCACTCCATT
This sequence comes from Eurytoma adleriae, assembly GCA_900480045.1. NCBI lineage: Eukaryota > Metazoa > Arthropoda > Insecta > Hymenoptera > Eurytomidae > Eurytoma > Eurytoma adleriae. Next base: position 16,972 of record UXGC01000345.1, read on the forward strand.
ATATTCATATCATGTAAATGTGTTCAGCCAAGCTGTGCGCTATGAGTTTGCCGCCCCCTCGTCCGTCCCCGAATCGAGGACCGGCGCGGTGATCTCCTCGATAGACTTCTCCTCCGTTCCTCCCGTTATCCCCGGGGTTTCTTTTTTCGCGGTATCTCCCCCGGCACTTAACCCTACGGGAGGAACTAATTTTTCTCCCTCCCTCCTCCTCCCCGAAGGTCGGTGCACCGGGGGAGTCTGCTCTGCATTTATTCCAATGAGGCGCGCGCGCGCGACGCCTTGGCCGATGCTCGATGGCATAGTAAGCAGCCGAGCTTGGTTCTCGTGTCCCCGACTATTCACGTGCAAATGAACCACCTCGAGCGCTCCATTATGACGACTTTATCGCGATCTTCGTGGACGGCTCGAACACTTTGGCTTCCTCTCCCCCTCTTTTTTTTTTACTTCGCCGCCACTCCGCGGGAGAACTAACGACTGTTTTATTCCGCTGCGGCTGTGTTCCCGGCGACCGAAAAACTTCGATGAATTCTGATATTGACATTTTCATTAATTTAAAGTTCTTGCTTCGCAGTGACCCGCAGCGCCAGTAGGAAAGATAAATTTCTCATTTGACTAATTATTCGAGTGTCGCGCAGTGCAGTCTTCATTTCGTGATGATGTTTGCTTTTCGGATTTATTCGTACCATTAAATTTAAATGTGAACTTAAAAAATGAATTGCAGTAAGAATTATTTAAAGACTGGAATTAAAATCGAAGTAAAAATGTTTTTGTAACGAGTATTTACATATTAACGATTAAATTCACGACGCAAAGGGTATACATTAATTATAATATTTCCTTTTTTAATAATAGTTCAGTAATGTAATTAAGCATCCGAAATAAACATCTATTTTACAGTAAATATATTATTAAATGAACTGTAAGACTTTTTAGAATGCTGTTGCATAATTTATATCTTAAATATAGTAGTCTTTTCAAGAAATAGCAAGCCGTTAATTAAATTTCGTGCTCTAACTATAATCCGATCTAATGGATCTAATGAATCTAATAGAATGTACTTGTTGGTAAAATAAGATTTCGAAATTAAAAAAAAAAATAAACAAAAAATACATTTAAATTAATTTACAATTGTAAAGTTATTTGTAGATTTTAATACGTAATTACTATGCAATTTTTTGAAACATAAATTCTCATCCTAATATCATTTCAGTATATTGCATCGATATCTCGTAAATCTAAATCAATAAAGTTTTTTTATTAAAATTAAAAATTTCGCCATTGTAATATGAAAAGCTTAATTGGATGCACCGTCTATGCCGCTTGCAAGTCCAAATTCTACTTCAACGAAGGAAAACAAAGTTCCGCGCAAATAAAAAAAAAAAAGAAGAAAAATATCCCAACGTCTGCGATTGGAGCCGCTTACAAAAAAAAGTGTAACGAGCATAAATAAATGCAGTTGCAGGCGCGCGAACGCGCACAAGAAACGTTGTTTCTCGTTTTATTTCGGAGACTCGTCTCGATGCCCCCACGGCTAGCTGCCGCGGCGTAATTACGGGAATGAAATACCGGCGCACTGCTCTTACCTCCTAATTAATCGGCGATCGATTCTACGAGCGAACGAGTATATGAGAACCCCCTCCCTCTCTCTCGTTCTCTCGCTCTCTCTTTCGCTCTTTCGTGTTTTCTTATTCTCTCTCTCACTCATGCTCTCTAATTCTCTCTCATGCTCTCTCAATCTCTCTCTCTCACTCATGCTCTCTCATTCTCTCTCTCTCACTCATGCTCTCTCATTCTCTCTCTCTCACTCATACTCTCTCATTCTCTCTCACTTAAGCTCTCCCATTCTCTCTCTTTCTCTCTCTCTCACTCATGCTTTCTCATTCTCTCTCTCACTCATGCTCTCTCATTCTCTCTCTCACTTAAGCTCTCCCATTCTCTCTCTTTCTCTCTCTCATGCTCTCTCATTCTCTCTCTCACTCATGCTTTCTCATTCTCTCTCTCACTCATGCTTTCTCATTCTCTCTCTCACTCATGCTCTCTCATTCTCTCTCTCTCTCTCTCTCTCTCTCTCTTCACTCTGCTCTCTCATTCTCTTTCTCTCTATCATTCTCTGTCTTTCTTACTCTTACTTGCTCTCTCTCTTTCTCTCCGAGCCGGAATCTTAACGAGAGCGAGCCGCTGGTTATTAAAAATCGGCGGATACCCTCGATGTATATTCCCGCGCGCCTCGGATCCTCGCGCGTGCAGTTAGCCGGTACCGCGTTGTGACATAACGTTCGAGTAATTATTTCGCGTGCACACGCCGTGCGCAGCTTTTCTCGCGCGATTATCCCGGGTTTGTCACCGCGGCGCGCTCCAGGCTCGACCGGCAAAAGTACCGGTTTTCGCGCGCGCGCTCGCGACTTTCGAGTGATTCGATCTTGCGCCTCCTCTCTTTTTTTTTTATTTTTGCCCGCGCGCTTCCGTTATCCCATTATTTTCTTTTATCCCTTGCCTGCGCGGGAATATTATAGGTTGCGCGGCCGATGCGAGGCGCTCGTGAAACTTTTACAAGTTGGCATTAGCGTAAATTGTGCTTTACGGGCCGCAATCCAAAAAGTTACGCACCGGTTAATAAGCTTAATGATCGTAATGTCCGAGTAATTTACTGCCCCGCGTATTTTACCTGCATTCATTTCTGTAAGTTTCAGTTGCAAGAAATTTTGATTTTCGCAACTTTCGAAAAGTTTTACTTTAATGCTAATGTACGATCATTCAATTGCTTGTTTAGAAAATGACATCAAGTTTTAAAAATGTTTTCAATCATCTTTTAAAAAATTATAGCAGAATGTTGCGAAGCTTAAAGAAGAAATTTGTGTATAAAAATAACTATGTCTATCTCATAAATGCCCTTATTGAATATATTTTTAAAAGTGTATAAAAAGAATTAAACGCGTAATGCGCGTTGGATTTTGTTACTATGCATAAAATTTATACATACATATTTTCATAAAATTTTCAATATTCATTTATAGAGATTATTGCAAACAACTGATAGTCCCTGCAGTTTTATTTGCATATAACGATTCTTTCAGTTCATTTCTTTCATAAAGATAAAAGCGGTCTTCCGGTGAGCGCACTCCCTTTGAAGCAGTATTTACGTCAAATACATTACGGATAATCAGCGGAATGGGCTTGCAACAATCCTGGACAACGAATAGCGGAACCCCAATCGGACATGCATTTAAGTCCGCTTAATTATCGGAGTAACCCTTGAACGTTAAACAAACTGTTTTAAATTATAGAATCTAAAAAAAAATTAATACAAATCGATTCAGTAAGTAATTAAATTAAATCCCTTTATTCTTTATCCGATAAACTTTAATTTATTTAACGTCGTAGCCATCGTTATTATATTATTTCACAGCGTCGTAAAACAAATGAATTTTTTCGTATGCATTAATTCATTAAACCGGGAATTACGAATGGCAAAAATTACAATTTTAATAATTTTATTGATACAGCGCGATAATTTGAGCGCATATTGGTGCAACATACTCGACGCGGCGTTTTAATTATGCGCAGCTGTTATTTAATTGGAAAAATTAATGAGTTATTCATTTTAACGAGGACAAAAGAATGCATCGGGAAATCAATATTTCACCGGAATGTCGGAAAAATGTAGTGAACTCATTAAACAAGGGAAGCGAACATATTGCAGAGAGAGGAAGTCGAGTCATTATAAAGTTACATAATTCTTTTTTACCCGGTGCGGCGCTCGCGCGGCATTGCCCGCTGAATTATGTTTATATCGTATTGATTTTAGTTCCGCTCTGTTTTTTCGGCCGCGCGACGAAATTTCTTTTTTTTTTCACCCTCCAGCCCGGTCGCGCTCAAATCGCCACTATAAGGGATTTTCGCATTTTCGTCACGCTCTAATCGCCGCGCGCGACGTGCGCTGGCCAAATGACAAAACTATTTTCCGTTCGGTTGAAAAATGGGATGGCAATAACGACTGTACACGTTGTGTATAAAGTGCATAAGTGTATCCGAACTGCGTTCGGGTCAAAGAGGATTTGTTCGTCCGAGCACGCGACCAGGCACCGTATAACCATCAATTATATTCTCAGAAAAATCAAAGTTGCACGTGCGTGGGATATCCGTTTTTTTTCTTTTCTTCTCGAATCAATATTTTGCAACGCTTTGGGGGTCATTTGTCACTTATGAGTAAACAATAAATATGCAAGAATTGAGTGTTTTGTAAATGCTAATCTGAAATTAGTTGAGAAGAACGTAAATCATTTTATCATCCTTGTTTTTCATTTTTGACATTAATTAATAATAATAATTTATCACAAATCTCATATTATCATCGTTATCTATTTAGTCATAACTTATTGTTTTTTTAAGTTATATAGCAAATTCAATTAGTCTCGATTAATTAATGTTTCCACTATTATTAACACTTATTTGAACAATTAATTATAAAGGAGGGCTTCGCACTAAGAAAAATCAACTAAGAAGCGTAAAAATCCTAGAAATCTTTGTAAATCAACTAAATCTTCTGTAGTGATCACTGAAACTCATTGAAAATTTTTTAATGAAAAAATCTTTTAGAAATCATCTAAATCTTCTAGGAACATTTGAAAAAGAAAAAAGTTTAATATCATTGGAATCATCAGGTGCATCATTGAAATAATTGAAAATCATTGAAAGTATTTTTGATATTATCGAATTTTTTAGGATATCTTTTGAATGCATTGGAAATCTGTATAGTATTTGAAAACCATACAAAAATCTTTTGAAATCATTTGAACCTATTAAATATCTTCCTAAATTCTTAAGAAATCATTCTAAATAATTATAAATCTTTATAAATCGGTAAATAATTTCTCTAGTGGTTAACCCCTTGATTATAAAAAATCATGCATTTGACATAATCAAAATCCACATTCGTTAAAAGTTAATGGACATATCGTCTAACTGTTAAACTTTCACGACCCTCGATTCTTCATATTTACCCGGATGCCGGTCAGAGAGGCACTCAGCGGCGAGGGAGGTCCGAGGTCCAAGTGGGTAGAGTCGCAAGAAAAGGGAAAATCCGGGGGAGGCGCGCGGAAGGTGCTCGGCTCCTTGGTACGGAAGTGAGATTCGGGTCGTTAGGAGCTCGTAAAAAAGAAGGAGAGTGAATGGGGCTTTTTTTGTAAGCTCAATTAGGCGGCAATGAACGCGCGATTACCGAACCCCCGTTGGATCGCCTCTCGCGCGCTCACTCGCCTCTCCGCCCCCCAATAAGCCGTCGGGTATATACGTATATACCCACACCGGGCGCCCCCCGCATTATCGGGCATTTCACACGCCGATCGTATTTTTCCCCTTATACTTTGCATTTTATTTTCCTTTCTTCTTAACCGTCGCTTAAAGAGAGCCGAGCTTTACTTTCCAAGTAGTAAAAAATTTTACAAGTATTGGGAAAAATCAGAGGTCCGCGTTTGAATAATGCTGCAGTTGTGCGATCTCGGAATTTTCTTAATAAGAATGTTGCTGGAAATCTCTTTGAATACTTGTTTCGAACTTTATGGTGTTTGTAACGAGGAAATTTTCTCTGTAAATGAAAAAAGTTCTCTTTTTCTGCACTGCACTGCCAGTGAGATAAATAAATAGGAAAATTTGTTACGAATTGTTTGAGGCACTTTTATTGTACTACTTATTTTTTTTCGTGCACTACTTTAAAGTCTATTTTTCATAATAATCCTATAAATCATATTATGTGAAGGTTACATTAGTGAATAGTTAACCAACAACCTTCATATAATATAACGAAAAAATAAATGATAGAGTCAAAACAATAAACAATTGTATACATCGTTTAATAAAATTCCTCATCATTCTTTAATTATTCAAATTGAAATATTAAATTAATATAAAGAAATTTTGAATTTTGGTGCCATTCAACCCAATATTTATTCTTCTTAAAATACTATAAAAAATGAAAATGTAACATAATTGTGGTAATTGTATCACGTAATTTTTCCAAAAAATATGTTAATTTTTATCATGTTTCAAGCCTATTTTCCACTTAGAAGAAATTTATAGGAAACTATCCTATATCTTTTCCAGTTTAACAATCACAAATATGATTTTTTCTCAATAATAATTATTACATTACTCAGAAAAACATACGATTTACAGTTACTGCATTAAATCTTCAAAAGAGAATTCAATGTTCAAATGACCGGCCGAGTAAACTCGAGAATAATGGAAAAAAAAATTAAAATCCGAAATGAGAATCCTCATTGTTTCAAAGTTTAGTTTCATCCAGAAAAAAGAGTGGGTGTAAAATAAATTGTTTTGAATGGTGACCGACTAAATGGATTTTCTCTTTTTTTCTGGGCCAAAGTCATTGACGATGCACCTCTTGTTTTAGCAGCAGGCGGTATAGGCTCGTTTTACAAGCCGGCCGTTCGCACGCTTCACGATTCAATGGGCAAATAAAGCTGCGAGCGCGACCGCCTAGAGGAAGAATCGAAAATTTTGCGAGAGGACGGGGAGTGATTTTTTTTTTCTGCTTTTTTGCTTCGGGGTTTTTTTTTCGATGTCCGAGGAACGCGCCGACTGAATGACTATGCGAACTAGCGTACGGCCGGCGCAATATGCCGCATATCAGATATACCGGCTGCGGCGCGGCTGAATAGAAAAAGCGAGGTAGCGCGATTTTTTTTTAATTTGTAAAAGCGCACCATTGACGCGATCCTGCACTTGGCATTCGCAATTGACGAATGCACTAGGTTTGACCGATATATAGTGATTCTACGGTACATTTTCAATTCGGCTCTTTTTTTTGAGCCGGACTTTAATAATGTGCATTTAAAAAATGCGATAAATGGCTTACATATTTATTTGTTATATCTTGTGTTTTATATGACTTGATATGCATGTTTGTAATTTAATGTAATAAAATGTCATAACGAATTATTTTTTTGTTTTGTTTCAGGTGAGTTTAATCCACTTGACGAATGCGAGTTTATATTATTGAAGTAAGTTATTATATCCTTTTATTTATATTTACAATGTTATGTTTTTTTAAAAAAAAATTAAGAATATCACTCTAAATCTAATAATGTAAAATTATTTAAGAAAATGTTAACATAGTGACGTATTTTTTATAAAAAGTCGCTTACTTATGCAATAAGTGAACGACTTTTCACGGGACTATTCACATTTTCTAATTTAATTTCACATTTTAGGTTTAGATCAGTTGGTATTCAAATGTGTACGAAATAAGGGTACTTTGTTTGATTAGCTACTTTAGCTACTTTAGATCCAAATAATTGAAAGTAAGTAGGTATATAGGTAATATACTTTTGTATAGAAATGCTTTCTTCATCGTTTAATGGCTTGTGACATTAATTTTCTGTAAAACGAAAGTAAATAATCAGCTAAAAGATTTCTATATTATTCTATTTACCTTACAATAGCAGTATTGTCTTAAAAAATACTGCGCTTTAAGATTTTTTGAACTAGTTTCAAACTACAAAGTTTTTTTACTCTCTATACAGACTCTATTTATAAGTATGAAATAAATGAAATTCATGAATTTCATATTCGATTAAATGAATATTCACTTATTCAATAAATGGACGACTTTAAACGTTAAATAAGTGCATACGGATGAATTTCACTTATTCATATATTTACTAATTAAATAAACGTTACATCCAATTGAGGACTACTCTATTATGACTAAAAAATTGTTTTACAAACGATTGGCAGGTAATTACTTATTTAAAAATACGTCCATTCAATATTTCCGTTTAATTTGTTTAAAACAAAAAACAGCATTATTTTTACAAGTCGCTGTTTTCGTCGAATCAATAATGCAAAATTCAATTTCCGCGCGAATCGCATTTTCATTGTGTGCATCGTAACGACCCCTGCTTACTTCGTTAACGCGGTCTAATTAACTAATTATGTCGACGTCAAGATGTATAATGCATCGAAGAGATGTTTAAAACTTTCACGAAAATTCGAAGCTTCGTCATTATTTGCGTAATTGGAGCAAAAACCGTTGAAACAAAAGAAACTTCCAAATTAGCTATGTTTTTTTTTCAAACTCCAAAAAACAATGCAAGCACGCACGCGCCCCACTTGACCTATTACCAATTAGTCCAAATATTACTAATCAGTTCATATATCCCCAATTATTTCAAATAATACCAATTTAATTTCAATTATTACCAATTTCTTCAAACATCACCAATTACATCAAATTTCGTTTAAAAAATCTGCAAGCAACAATTGAAATGTAACCGAGACAATTAATAATGTCGGTTAATTGAGAAACGTCGTGCAATTAGAACGCGAGCAGACATCTGCAGCGGTACACACGTATACATACACATATATCGCCCGAGCCCTCGCGATTCAGCAAGCAGTGCAACGCTGGGGCTGAGCGCGCCCGCGCGTATATTGGCTGATTAAGCGTCTTTTGCGCATGAAATTTTATTCCGTCGGTTAATTTAACAAGGGGGGGAGGAAGGCTCGCGCATTGAAAAAGGGCTGCCGCCCCACCCCCCCTCTCTATTCCTCGTTCCCTCCTCGTTCCTCCCGACCCGCGTGCATCCTATATGTACGTGCCCGGCTAGAGGCAGCGAGCTAGGCTGGCTGGCGAGCGATCAAACAAACGAATGTATTTCACTGGGGAATACGGGAGAGAAGCGAGCGCGCGCAAAAGGCGAGTGGCTTTCAATGAGGCTGCTTGCACGCTTCACCGGCGCTGCAATTACCCACGGTCTCCTGCATAATCTTCCACCCCCCGCCCCCCCGCCCCATATCGCCGCGGCGTGTCGCTCGCGATCGCCCATTATGCGCGCGCGCTTTGGCGCTCTAAATACTTCCGGGAGGCATAAATTTATTTTCCGGCTGCGCGCGCGCGCCGCGTCGGAAATGCACACGCCGAGCGAGTCCGTCCGGGTGCGTGGGTGGAGGCGAGCGAGCGCGCGGGCTTCCAATGGTTAAATGGCAGAGTTGCTCGATACGTCGGCGCGAGTGTCGTCGTTGCGACTGCGAATGCGAGAGTCAAAATGCGCCTCCCGGTTATAGAAAAACTGCCTCTCTGATGTGTGTATCTTTGCCGTTGCTGGGGGACCGGAGCGGTAGCGCGCGACGCGCTTTTTCATTTAAAAAACGAAAAAGTAACGAAGGTGTTTGTAAGCTAATTTTTTTTCTTTTTGATGTTTAGCTGGTGGATGTAAAAAATTGAAAATCGTTGTAAAAGCAGTTGTGACTAGTTAATCTTGGTTTCAGTCCCTTGATAAAATAACTTTTCAAAGCTAAAGAAAGTACAAGTTATATTATACGAACAATAGGTAATCTACAAACATCAAATTTTTAAATAATCATTTTCTTCTCTTTTGTTTAAACACTGTTGATGTATGTTATATTAAATTAAATTAAATTAATCACTACTTTACTCTAGTAGTAATTGCCTGTTTTTTCTTTCTTATTACATATATCTGATTTTTATCAAAAGATTAGAAAAATTGTTTTATTTACCAAGCAGCGCTGCTGGAGATCATACAATTTTGTCCCATCGAAACGACTTTTCGGGCATTTTCTGCTTTTCGAACCAGTCATTAAAATAGGCGAAAATAATTGAAATATCTAATCGATGAGAAAAAACTCGATTTCTGATGAAAAAAACAGCTGAAGTTTTCTAGTTTTCTCCCTTTATGAGAGGATTTTTCGGATATTCTTGTTATTTTCACCCATTTAATGGCCGTTAACTGAGCGAAAAATATTCGAAAAATCATTTTATAATGAGAGAAAACTAGAATATTTCCAGTAGTAGGATATTAGCTAGTTCATACCCATATTATTACCCAGTATCTTACACTGTGAAAAATAAGTAAGAAAATTTAATATAAATTATTTGAATACGTTAGAAAAAGTAATATAATTCATGGAAAAATTACAATTTTTATAGTAAAATTTGTCATAAATATGGTAATTTTTATCATCTTTTAAGTCTGTCCAAGAATTTATAGTAAATTTCCCTATGTTATTTTTGTCAGTGCAATATGAAACTTCCACCCGTGTGATGTTACCTTTCGCATATTCCTAAAAAATCTGTTTTTCTCGAACTTTCTTTTCTCGAAATATTGTTTTACCGAAAAACACGACGTACTCGCATTGCTCGCATTTACGCGTGCGTTTTTATAGCATCGGGCAATTTTTCGTTTTGTCAGCGCGCGTTAAATAACAAGGGAGCAATCCCGCGAAGTTCGTCGGTTTCACGGATTACTCCGTTTTTTAAGTAGCGGTCCGCTCTAAGCCCCGTAATACCACAAGAACTTTCCGCAGGACGCGCGCGATATTTTCGCTCCCGCGGCTCTCGCGGGGATACGCCGAGAGTCTCCCGGCCGCGGGAGGCAAGAAAATGCGCGCTCACGATCTCGATAAAGTCCAAATTGAAAATGAATTTTCCACGAGAAATCCTCAGCTGGCCGTGCATATGTATGTATACGTACACACACACGCGCGCGCGCGCAGCTTTTCCCTCTCTTTATTTTCGCCAACCAATTTAGCAGGCGTGACCTTTGAGCTGAAATTGAGAAGGGAGCGAGAGAGATGGCATCAGAATGTAAGCTTCGCGTAAAACCAATATTTAATTACCGCGATGGCAGAAACAAACCGGCGAGCTTGAGCTTTTCCTTTTTCAAAGCTTTCACGAAATGAAATTGAAGGGGACCACTAGGCAATATTTATTGTTATATGTTATTAAAAAGTTTTATTGCTTCCTCACGGTTGAATTTTAATTTTAAAGTGGCCGCATCATTTTGTTAAAATGTTTTTATTGAGTTCTCAGTTGAAGGGCCAAGTACCTAATAAAGAAATTAGCGCACATTATTAAAATTTATATTCTTTTAAGTATGATTTTTAAAAAAATGCATTGTTGAAAATTCATTATGCATTTCTATTACATTTTTTTAGGAGGAGATATTTATTCCGTGCAATTGCAAACCATTTTATAATAAGTGACTTAATTACTGTAGTCATTTTTTAGTCAATGTTAAGTCAATATTTATAATTTCTTAATCAATGTTTACTTCAATAATCGATTTTACAAAATCCAGCGTGGAAACATGGTTAAACCTTGGTGCTTAAATAAAATACAAGTAATCTAAGTAGATAATAATCAGAAGCAGTAGTCGTAATTCGATTTTCGATCTTTTTTTACCGTCATTTTAAAGTTTTTGATCGGCAGGGCTTGCAGTCTTTCGACTTGCGGTACAACTCGGGCGTAGATTCTCAGATCAGGGCTTGATGCAGCGCATAATTTTAGCTAATGCATTTACCGTCAGGTGGAATCCGAGTATATTTTTCCCACTAACGAGTCTGTTGATTCAGTTTATATAAGCATGCGTATGATGTGAATGGTTAAACGTTGAAGAAAGATATTAGTGCTCCACCATTTAAACGATTGTAACTTATAATAAAAAAAGTAATCATTGAAAAAAATCAATTCAATTTTTATAATCATTGCGATCACATGTCACCAAAATTGCAAGGAATAATCTCTCATTTTACATCTTGTACCTTTACGGTGGCACGTAATTTATTTATTTTAACTGGAACTGGAATAATAGAGCTGAATAAAGCTGATATTAACTTTTGATACAAATAATATTATACGTTATGGTTAATTCATCAGCTTACAATTCAATTTAGTAATAAGATCAATAAAATTGCTCCAAGCGATAAACACGAATGAATAATGAACTCCACATTACGTATCCGTACAAGTACATTCTATTTAAAGTCCGCCATTTCCTTGATAAGAAACGACTTATAAATGAAAAATGTTATGCCGCGGGCTAATTACAATATCAATGCTGAAATAAAGATTCGAATACATCTCTATCCGTCGTTCAAACATGCCTCGCTCCTGCAACAATCGTCCGTCTCACCTTTCACAAAACACTCCGTCTATTCACGCGCCTCGCGCCGTCGTAAAAAATAAAAGAAGGGACGAAATTTATAAGCATCGGAAGCGCCGCGAGAAAAAAAACTGAGATAATAAGGAGAACAAAGAGAAGACGAGGAGATAAAAGATACAAAGGAAAAGTGACAAGATCGACGGGGCAGACCTCCGGAGGCGGGGGGAGGGAAAATAAAGATCTCTCGCGGGGGCCAACAACGTTATCCGGTAGTTGTCGCACTTAATTCCGACGGCGCGGTGTGCACAGGCGCACATGAGTCAATACGGCCTGTGCACGGCGAGAGCCGGGAGGGCTTGTTTACCTCGTAAACTACTCGAGAGACGGGCCACACCACCTCCTGTCCCTGTCTCTTTTGAGCGGCGCGCAAAGGGCCGCGCCTTTATCGCCGCACTCTATTTCAGATTCAATTATAGATCCTGACAGGTGGTCGGCGGCCGGTCCGCTTTATACGCCGCGCAGCCCCCGAAAACTTTTACCCGAAATTTTCCACGGCATTTGCATGCTCGTCTCGCCTCGGCTTTTCGAACTGCCGCGCGACTCCGCGCACACTGTGTGCGTTAAAAATCAAACTTTGGGCGGGCGCGGATTCTATTATAGATCGGAGATGCAGGCGAAAGTTACTTTTCTAGGAGGGTGTTTTTTATTACGGTAGTCTACGTATCTTAATCCCTTGCTTGCTGCTGTAAACTTTACGATGGATTACCTCTTGGCAATCGCTGGAAGGAAATCCTAAAATTTGTCATGCGCTTTAAGCGCGAAAGTAGAAATATAAAAAAAGTTACGGAACAAACAAACAATAGTATAATTGTGTATTATAAGTATACCTAGGATATAAAGTGAATCTTTTTAGACTGAGGGAGAAGTTTTTTTGTGGCACATGTATTGATTTTTGCCTAAAACTTAATTTCATCGGTATTATAAAGTTTTAGAGGAACGGGAAATAAAATTCTTTATTGCCTGCTGCTAAAAGAAAGTAGTGTCTTAGGCTCCGTGTTTAGGTCGCAAAAACTCAAAAATCGTGTTATAAAAAACAATTTGTTATATAATTATTTGTTCATCTCGAAACTTTAAATTTAACTAAATATTTATTGAACTTTTTTCGTCGTTGAGTGTCTTAAATTACGCAGAGTAATAAAATATTAATAAAGTGATTCTATAAAACGGTCAAATTGGACACATCAGCCGTAGTCCGATATAAAGCCAGATAACGACTCAATTAGTGCGCTGTCTCGTAAAATTCAAACGTGCGAATATGCCGTACCGGCGGCTGCTACTGCTGCACGGTTCCTAAGTGTTTTCGCGTCAAATGCAAATACACGCCGAGAATACACGGAGAATTCCACACGTACTCTTGTTACAAGGACATTAACGCTAACTTTACTGTATATTTATGCAAGTGTCTTGTTATAGTTCTTCTAGACAATGAAGCATTGTCACGATGGAGCAATAAGAAACTGTATCGTTGCCCCTAACAAAAAAAAAGCACGTTTCATTTTTTTACGACGAAAGTTAGTACTATTCAAATGTTCCTCGAAGAAAAGCACTTTTTGCGAGAATCCTCAGCATGAAATGCATTTTTGGGTTTTTTTATCGCTTTTTTCGCGGAAATCTCACACTTTTTTAATATAGAAATAGTTGATTTATTAAAAGTAAGATCCAAAGTCTGCAATAATCGTTGTAAAAAAAAATAGATCATTTGAATATGCAGAATAGTTCATATTTTCGTGGCAATCTCGGAAAATGTGCGAATCGGGGGAATCCATGAAATGTGCTTTTTTCATTGCATTCCTGTGAAATATCCTAGACTTCTTGGAGAGCCTGTAACGTGCTTTTTTCTTTATATTATAATAAAGAACAATATGGTGTAGTAGTATTCGAATTCTCCTTTATTTCAGCACTGGATTTGGAATTTATTAACAAAAACAAATTTTAAAATTAAGTAATATTAATTTACGTTATTTCTTTTTATTTTTATTGATATAACAAATATCACACTAAAAGAGGATTTTGTAGATCCAACTATATTTTTGGATCAACTAAATAATTTAGTTAAATCTTATTAACTTAAAATATTTTTTAAAAACAAATTATTGTTATTTCAATGTCACTTAAATTGCAATGAATAATCTCTCTTTTCTGTTTCGAGTTTCGATTTAGCACTAATTTATTAATAATTGTAACTGTCACTGGAATTTAATATTAGAATATTTAGTTATTTTATAACTAAACATTTAGTTGAATAAGAATGCACGTACTTAAATTTTACAACAGAATAATTACCCGTGAATATTTAGTTAATAACAAAAGGGGTTGCTGTATATTAAACACTCAGCTGCTCGCTTTAGTTTCGCGTCTTCAAAGCGGACTGTATTCCCATTGTGAATCAAGACCTTCCAGGAAGTCTCCACAGAGTAGGCAGCAGCGCGATTAAAGGACGAGGTAAATTACGCGATTCTCAAACAGACTTCGTATTGAGGTTACTCAAGTGCTGTGGGATGAGACTCGAGTATTAATCATTCAATTAGACTAACTTTATGCATGTGGGTCACTGAGATCGCATGCCCCTATTTTTTTCTTCTCTTTAAGTTTAAAGAGAACGAAAAAATTGATCTTATCTTAACTTCCTAGACTACTGTAATCTTATGATAAATTAATTTATTATTGCTAAAAGGTGAATAATTTTTAAATGTTTTGAATAAATTCTTTAAATTTAATAAAGTATTTTTTTTTATTAATAAAACTGCAATAGGATACTAGTATTATTTAATCTTCTTCAATTTATAGTACACAGTTTAGAATAAAAAATAATTTGTTCTGGAAAATATAATAAATTTAATGTTTATTATAAAAGAAACTATGAAATATACTTGAATGAAATTCAGATGTACTCTCGTACATTTTTATTATTCAGAGAATCTATATTACCCTACAAATTTTAATTAATCGAAAAAATTCCTGCTTAAATTTGTTCTCATATATCTCCCCAAGCAGCTTTACTTTCCGATTGAAATGGCATCGCGTTTCTATGGACACTCGAGTAGTCGCGCAGTCAGATTCTCGAATTCAGCGTGTATAGAATTCGTACGTACGTTCGTATCTCAAATCGCTTCTTTTTTATATATGTTTATAGCCGCTCGATTTTCATCACGGGGAGTTCCGTATCATTCTCCGGGCGGCCGTCGACGTCCCATTTAAAACGGCAATCATGCATGCTAACTTACGCCACTTGTCATTTGCATCGATTTTTGGCCAATTGCCAGACAAATAAAAGTGCCGTCCCTAGCTTCTTGCTAACTGTGATATATTGCTTATCGATAACACATCGTTAAATCGTCAATTTACGAATAAAAATGCTCATGAGACGTACAAATAAGTGTAGTTAAAATAACTGTTATTACAAGTGATTTTCGAAATAATTATTACTTACAATTTCGATAATGTAATTATTATGTCAATAGATATTATTTCACGAAAAGAAAATCAAGTGATTTAACAAAATACGATTTAGTAACAAAAGAAATTATTTTCCTGCAGTTTTCTTTGAAACTATGTAAAATAAAGATTGCAATTTGGCTAAAGCTGGCTTTCTCGGTAAAAACACTGAATTTTAACACTTTTTTTAATTCTAAATGAAATCAATAAAAATGATACTGAAAGTGTTAGAAAAATAAAAATTATGAGACAAAAGAAAATTGTATTTATAGCTTGCGTAACAAAAGTTTGCAATTTGTTTAAACTATTGTAGATTTTATGAAAATTCATTGATAATAGATGAAGTTAAATTCTAGGTGCACTAAATAAACAAATAAAAATTTTACAAAAAATATCACGTAAAACTCTTAAACTTTTCAAGCGCTTTCTACTAATTAAGAAAAGAGGAAATAAGAAAATGACTAAAATAAAGATTGTTAAAAAAAAATCATAGCTTGCTAATGGATTTGAGAACCATTCGATTATTTTTTATCGATAGCATTTTCTATTACAAATGAATTATTCTTAAAGTAACTTATTTGCAGTAAAAAGTCTGAATGAAATTTTGAATCACATGCATATTTAAATCGATCGCATGCTGTTCGTAATTGTAGATATCATTAAAAAAGCAGTCAATCAGACATGAAGTTTTGTTGCAATATAATGTCGAATCAGGAAGTGCAGAATGCATAATCACAGACCAGGCTCCTAGAATAAATAATTAGTCCCAAGTTAAACAATTACAATTCAAATAGACGAAAATAAAATTAGAACGTCGAGCAAGTAAAACTTCTTCGCGAAATTAACTATAAGAGATAATTTAACTACTCCAGGACGAAGTCAGTTAGTCGGGGCAGATAAGGATGTTAAGCATTAGCGCTGTGAAAAGGCGGGTACGAACAATGTCAAAGTACAAGCGGCATCGTTAAAATTCATCCCGCCGGTCCAAAGGAATCTTCAAATCTATTTTCTGCGGTCCTGGAATACGCTACGAGGCGCTCCGTCAAGATCAAGCCCGGAGGGCCAACATTTTCGTTGATCCTCTCTCTCTCCCTCCTCGGCCTCTTCCAGTTCGTCTTTCAGCACTTTGCCCGCGCTCCTTTCTTCCTAGTCCGAGCCGCCTGTTCTAAAGCCCGCCCTCCTCCTCCTCCCTTTTTTCCCATGCGGCGCGAGCCCGGAGATCGACGGAGTACGTCCGCTCGACTTACGTCTCGAGAGGCCCCGAGGAAGTAAAAGTGGAGGAGAGGAATGTCGATAACGATGAGTCGCGAGCGGGGTGTGGTTCCAAAGAGATAAAGAACGTTAACCCACTTCCTGGTATCAATGCCCCGCCGGACGCCGTTTAATGACATTAAATATAACTATATTTTAGAGGGCGAGGGGTGGAGAGCGGACGAGGCGCGCGATAATCGACGTCCGATTTAATCTTCGCTGTTCGATTGGAAACTTAATCAGGGATTTACGAAAATACTTTTTTGCTCTTCCTTTTAAAATTGACAAATAGAGACTGTGACAAAATAGGTGATTGGGTTTTGTTATGTAACCGAACGCGGTTGATTTGGGTTGGAACGAGTGTTTCCTTTTCTAATGTCAAATTTAGTTCTCTGTATGTTATTGTATTAATTATTTTGTTAGTAATATTGTGTATTGGTAAATGAAAGGCATTTCCTTGCTGAAATTGAAATAGTACATTATGCAACTAGTGTGCAAAGCAGGTAACAAAAAAGACGTGTGTGAGGACTGCTTGCGCACTATAACTAGTTTACGTCAGATATTTTTTAATATACGTCTGCATAAAATTTAATAATTGATCAGAGATTTATATATTAAATAGTGTATAAAAAAAGTGTGAAAGATGTATTACCAAACCTGTGTATTGCAAATGATTTACTATCTACAGTTAAATTAATGAAGATAGTTATAAACAGTTTCACTATTTGATGATTATAGTATAGATCAATTTTCATTCATGAATAGTTCATTACTGATTTAACTTTAGAGAGTAAAAATACTCTGATCTACATCTAAAGTAATGATAATCTCAAAAACTAGTATTTTGCATAGGGAGTGATAAAAAAGATTCCGAATAAATAATAATTTTCTATAACTACAATATTATAGAAAATTCCAAAAATATTTATTTGTAAAAAAATCTGTTCTAAATAATAATATTTGAAAAAAATATAATTCAAATCTTTGTAATAATAAGAAACGCTGAGATTAATTTTCCTCTCAAATTTTTTGTTTCTCTCGCGTAGAATACATTACATGAAGGAATTTCCACAGGGAAAGAGCAGCGGTTAACTTTTGAAATGAAAAAATCTAGAAAATATTCATGCCCCGCGTCATAAATTAGAATACCAGGGTAGGCAGCTCCGCTCTGCAGTCTATTATTTTTGTCCATTATTGCCCCGTAATTCATTCGCGCGCCGCGAGTCGATGCGCGCGCGCGTACCTGGACACTATCAGAAACCGTGCGATTTGCCAAATGGGTTTGCGCTCTTTGGGGAGTAGGCGCACCTGCTCGTCTTTCGACTATTCGTTACTCCTGCCCCCCCTTTCTTTTCGCGAGCGTAAATAATCCTCTATGTACGGCTTGCATGTGCACGTGCACTTATAGGTTTGACGGATTCGGTAGCGCTAATGGAGTAATTAATAAGGAGGAATGCGAAGGCGTGACCTTTCGTAGATTTTACACATTGCGCTGTTCGACTTTATATCAACGCGCTGCGCATGGTAACTTTGTAATTACATTACCGTTGGGCACGAATGCCGCAGCGTTATAACGATTGCTTTTTATAGATATGTCAAATGAAAGCTTACTTTTTTTATTTTTCAATATTTTCTTTAATTTTTCGAATAACTGTATATAATTAAGCATAAATATAATAACAGCAGCTCTATAATGAGACAAGATTTTCCTAAAAATTGCAATAGTCTATTTTAGTGTTCTCCCAGACTGTCATTGTTGGATTTTTTTAATAATCATGAGAAGATTTTTCAGTTGAATAAGTTTTAGATTAGCCCTAAAGATGTGTTTGTGAAGTTGCAGTGAAGTGCAATATCCTAGAAAGTCTTTACACATTTGAAAAATGTAATATTATTGCAAAAACTGCAATTTAACATTTACTAGAAATCTAAGAAATTTTATAATAGGTAGTTTAAATAAGATTAACTGTCAACAAACACTATTGCATTTTTTTCAACTATGACAGATTTTAAAATACTAGAAGGCTAAATGCGCGCTTCGCGCGCGGTACATCTAGACTATATGTAAAATTATAAAATGATGTTTCAAAATCTCGCGCAAAATTTATGTCATATTGGATAATTTAAATAAGAGCATAAAAAAAACAACTTTTACAAGTAAAAATACTTAATTTTACATGTCGTTCACTTATCGAATTAGTGAGACTTATAACTTAGAATAAGTACATTTCTTCGTACGCGAAATCCATAAGTTTCACTTATTCATATTTAGAAGAGAATACTTTTTATCTTTTACCGTATAAATTATTTTGCACAAATAGTAATACAATCATTGATATAATACACATTCCTATTTCTATTTAGTTTATTTAACGTTAAAAAAAAACTTTTTTAGGATGTAATATATAGTTTTAACATAAATAGTTTGCGATTGAAATGGACATTTTTCCACTTGTTTGGCTTTCGAGCATTTTATTTCGAGAACACGCCACAGTGCTGAGGCACGCGAGGCCCTCTCGTACGAACGAATCACGCTATTCGGGAAGAACACGTGACTGTAAGCGCGATCGCATTTCGGTATGCATCTATTAATTATACACAGTATAAAAAAAAAAGGATCTCACGGTGTCTCATTTGCATTGCGCCCTTTCTTCGCGTCGCATCCATCATGCGATGTATTTAGTACACCGTACACCTTCGCGCTCGCTTTTAATCACCGCAGGATTTCCCGACACGACGATAAAAACGACCAAATGGTTTCACCAAAAACAAAAATAAAAAACTATATATATCGCTCTGTAGTCGTATGTTTTATGCGCGTATTCACATCAGATCTCGCGCGAAACCGTACGATCCCCCGGATAAGCCGCGCGGCAAATTTATTTCGGGGGCCCGGTAAAAAGATCCCCGGCGATTTTTCGCGAACCGCCTATCTCGAGGGAATCGCCGCGTACTTTAAAGTGGCGTCTACCAACGAAACGCGTTATCTCGAGCGAGCGCGTGCGGGCCCCCCTGATCGCTGGGGTGGACGGTGTAACGCGGGCCGAAGCGCGCCGACTTTATCGCGCGGGATTGGCGTTCGCGGCGCGGGATCGGCTCACGTGAGGCAGCGGCGTCCGCCTTTCGTGCCTGCGAGGGGGCGACTCTCTCTTCCCCCCCTCGATATAACTAGATCGCGCGCTTCGTCGCGCGCCCACGACTCGTTTCTCGCCCTCTACTCGTCGCGAGCCTCTCACTGGGTCAACATTATGCGCCTCTCGTGGGACTAAGTGCTCGGCGCTCACGTGCGCCTCGTTAAGAGCCACACCAGCCGTACGATTTTTACGCCCGTTACTTTAATTGCCAATATTTGCCGACTGGTTAATTTGCGATTGCACGCGCGTAAGCTTTTGTTCCTGGATTAGGTGGGGATTTTTGTACTTTTAAATTTAAATTTAAATAGTTTTTGGTAATCGGATGTGTTACGCTTACTAATTTGTTGCTTTTTTTTTTAGTTTTTGATATTTCTCTAGATTGTCACGGAAAATGTGGAAAAAAAATAAAGCGAGGGGCTTTTCATTTGTAATAAATGATAATTCCAGGTTAATTGGAATTTGGAATGTCTTGCTTCTTGAGTTAATTAAACAAATGAATCTATAATTTCAAAGTTAAGCAAAAGATCAAAATCATTAAAATTTTAAAATTGTAAGTTGTTATAAATAGTTTTTAAATTATTATTAATCTTGCCATAGTACTTTCGACTGATGATATAAATATACTGGTACAATTTTTAAATTTGAATTTCGCGGCTATTTGATTTCGTAGTAAACGGAGGGGTAACCAGGTGGCTAAGGGAATTTTGCACCCTTATACAAAATATCAGGGAGAAAAGTATAAGAGACCCAGAGTAATCTAGTCTCGTCACTCTGGTTTCCCTTCAAATGACGAACAAATCTTTCGCCTTTTACTAAAGACTTCCGTGGAGGGGAATACTTGATGAGTCTATAACAATTTTTTTTGGTGCCCGACGAAAGTTGGGCCATAATATATTACAAAATAAATAATTATTAATTAACTGCAACTAATCAAGAAGAGATCAGATGTGGTTAGTGTCTCTAGTGTTTAAAGGATAATTTAATGGACAAATCGTGATTTTTTTATAATCAAAAGTTTAATCCAAAAGCCGTATAGGTGGAATTCAAATTTGTTTTGCAATATCTCCAGTGATAGATTCATAGCTTATTTTTTAAAGTAAAAGTATATTTTGTTGTAAAAGCATTTTTAAATTAATAAAAATGCTATTTACAACGACTGCACGTGCAATTCAATGTTATTAAATTAAACTTTTTTTACACATGTATAACCAATTATTTAATTGATAGAAGTTAAAACCCTTACAAGAATAAAGACAATAATCAACCGATGCATAAAAAGATACAATTTTTTAAATAAAAAGCACGTACATACGTGGATCACGATGATCATATAAGTTAGTTTTGAATTGTGAAACACAGCTTGAAACGCAGTCCCAAACAAACTTTTTACATCCGACAAGCATCCGATCGCTTCGCGAATCGTTGCGTGAAATTGCGAAAACTTTTCTTCGGTTTGGAAACAGCAGTATACAAGTTTACGCGTGATCGCAGGTGTTTTCCGGCAAGTGCAACTTTTTTTTTTGTTATTCCGAAGAATAGGTCCTTTTTTGCACGACCTCTTCTGGTTATGAATGTCATCACGTCTGATAGGAAAAAGACGTATATTCTTATCTTATGCTATTCGAGCCAATCCCATTTGTCTGAGCAGTCATAAAAGTAATATTGGCTTTGTAATTTTATGTATTTTGAAAATTTACGAAAGTGGTGACTGTAAATTTTATGAAACATTTGATGCACCGAGTGTAACTTATATACTGAAAAA